>APFE031489616.1:29271-69301 GCA_000404065.3 Pinus taeda
GGGCCATCAGACAGAGGAGCAACAATTCCACCAATGATGGAATCTGTATATTTATTATGCGTTAGATCTCTAACTATAGCAAGCACAAATGTGTTTAGTCCCTTATGAACCAAAGGATTAATGCCAACTCTGATACATCCAAGATGTAGATAATTTGTTTTCAATCATTTGGCTTCTGCTTGTAGAGATTGAGGATTAAGCAACGGGATAGTCTCGATACTATCTGAATTTTCTTCGACTTGACTAACTGACTCTTTAATACTAATCCTAGAGGCAGCAATTAGATGAAATGGGGCTAAGTCGCTATAGACTTCAGAAGGTGTAATGTCTGGGAGAGCCCATCTAGCAGAAGGCTGACTTTCTTCATATGTCTTTTTCTACAGAATTTAAAGTTTTGTTTGAGTTATTTTCAAACATTTCTTTAAGCGGATTGTCTTCTAGAAGAGAATCTTCTTCAAGCTCTCGGAATGAGACAGACTTTCTGAATGAATCCATTCTTCGAAACAAAGATAGATTTGAGTACCAACCTTTAGAACCAGACGTTACTGGCTCTGATACCAATTTTCAGCAGGGGCTTCTGTCACAAGCTTGCTCTTTCTCTGTGTGGTGGAGATGCAGGGAATTACAAAGCAGGAATGGCTGCATTGGCTTGCCTAGCAAAGGTGGTTGTCCTTGGCTACCTATCAATCATAAATTTTTAGCTTTTCGAGATCTTTATACTTAGCATTTATCCATAAAAACAACAATATTTAAACAATGTCCCCTCATTCTTCTAACAGTGTGTGCGCATTATGTGGTTGCTCTCCTTGGCTACACACCAACCACAATTCCATGCTTGTATATACCTTTTAAACTATGGAAATAACAAATTTTCTTTTCCTTATAGCCTATGTCTCTATTGTAGCTCTATTGTTGTTAACAAATTATCTATCGATGTTTTCTGGTTTCCAAGGACACATTTATACCCACTTTTCCCATCTTGTTTTTAGGGTAGGGCTACCTATACTTTTAAATCCGGAGGAATTGGTATGATACCAAAATATCATATATGAATGACATATAGTGAAAACGCTCTATTTAATTAAGCATAGATATTAAGAAATGAGTTTTTTCCTTCCCATTAAAATCATAACATTTGTGGACGATGCGCACGCACCTGGCTAGGGTTCTGAAACACGCCCTAAGGAAGCGCCGACAGCCTGCAACAGGAATCCTCTGCTGCGCCTGACGCTCCTGCTCCCAATCCGATCTGACAGGAAGAAGCGACAGTCATGAGCACGACTCAGGGGGGGGCATCGCAACCCTCCCCTTCCAACCTCAAAACAAACGAGGAACTCATCTTTGGATCCTTAGATCTGGACCTGCTCTGTCAAGGGCAGAAGAATCCAGAAGACAATAGCAACTTGCAGAGCGATAGAGATCCAAAAAATGACAAACCACAGGTCACCTCTTCGACCTGCCGCCCAATAGCCAATGAAAGACCGAGAATAGAGCTGCCTGGAGACATCATTGACAACCGCATCGAGTTCATGCAAGATCATGCAGTCATAGGAAAGTTCATAGGGTTCTGGCCCACTGAACGAGCCCTAAGGGGATGGATAGATGCCAAATGGAAGCCAAAAGGGGATGTCACCCTTCAACTAGGGGCAAAGGGTTTCTTTACAGTCATATTCTACTGTTTGGAAGATAAGCATCGAATACTGGGGGGAGGTCCGTATTTTTTCAACTCGGCGGGGCTGTACCTCAGAAACTGGAAACCCCGATTCAACCCAGACAATGAAGATCTGGCCTGGGCTCCAGTCTGGATCAGGCTCTTCTCGCTCCCGGAGGAATATTGGGAGGAGCAATGCCTAATGAAGATTGGCAATGGAGTGGGCAAATACATCAGGGCTACTGAAGAAACAAAAAACCGTAAGTTCATTTCTTATGCCCGAATATGTGTTTTCATCAGGCTCAATGAAGCCCTTCCTGACTATGTTACTTTAACTCATAGAGACGAGGAATGGATCCAACCTCTTGACTATGAGCATGTCCCCTTTAGATGCCGCAGATGCCATGTGATAGGACATTTATTTAGGGATTGTCCCCTCAATGCTAAAACCAGTGCTCCTGAGACCTCTGATACCTCCCCCCAAGACAGCTTCACCAAAGTAACGAACAGGAAACGCATGCATAAGAAGCCTCAAAATGGGCCAAAGCCCCAGCCATCCAAAACCCAAAACCACGCTTCCAAGAACAGCTTTGAGTCTCTAGGCAATCTCCCAGAGGATTCTGCCCCCACCCTTAAAAGCATGCCTCCCCAAGCTTCCCGTGCCCCTCACCCCAAAAACCCTGCCTCCAAGAACAGCTCTGACATTTCAGGAGATCTCTCAGACGATCTGCCTTCTGCTCCCATTGTTAACCCTAACCGCCCCTTCTCCTCCACCAATCCCCCCCCTTCTAACCCCCCATGGTCCAAATCGTCGGTTATTAGCCCTATCATTCTCAGGCGGAGTCCGGAAGATGAGTCAGCGATCCCTGAGGAAATGATAATGGATGGGATGATATTCCCTCCGAAGGACACAGAGATCAATCAGGAAGAAGGAAGCCAAGTCCAAAAAATGCAGGAAGAGCCCGAAAGCATTGACCTACATGGCCTGAACATCATCGATCTGGAAGTAGCTTGCAGGAAACAAGCATATGAATCCATCACTGAGACAGATCTGGAAAAGCTTGAAGAGGTCATCTCTAGAACTTATCACCAAAATCAACTAGGCATTCAACCTGGCAGCGAATGGAATGACAGCGCACGTCCAAAGGACTCCAAAAAGAGAGGGCGGAAGACAGATCTCCAAAGAACCATAGAGGTTGGTAAAATCCTGGTGGACTCAGGAAGATATGCAAAGTTGACAAAGTACTACAGGCCTTCACAAATCAGTTAAACCATGAAGCTTTTCTCTTGGAATTTAAGAGGGCTTAACAGCCCAGGAAAACAACGGATGTTGAAAAAAATGATCAAGATGGAAAAACCGCAGATGCGTTTCTTTCAGGAAACCAAATGCAACAGCACTACGCTAGGTCGTTTTCTTGCGAAAGCTTGGCCAGGTTGCAGATCAGTGGCCGTCGATGCTTCGGGAGCTTCTGGGGGACTAGCTATAGCATGGAACTCCCAAGCTGTCTCTCTCTCAGATTTTCATGCCTCCCATCATCTTATACAGGCAACATTCCATATTCTAGGTACCAACGTTCATGGCAACCTATCCAATGTCTACTTTCCGCAGGACTCTGGTAGCAAAAGTGCGCTCCTTAATACCATTGAGGTACTAAACAGGAATCGGCAACATCCTCTTTGGATAGTAGGCGGAGACTTCGACATGATAACCAAGATAGAGGAGAAGTCAGGAGGAAGAACAAGACTAGAACCAGAGGCAGAAAGTTTCAAGGACTTCATAAGATCGGCCTCTCTCATAGATCTACCATTTTGTAATGGCACCTTCACCTGGAGTAACCGCCGAGGGGGAAAGCATCAGATCTCTTCTAAACTTGATCGATTTCTAATTTCGGACAATGCAGTCCACCTTGGAGGCGATTTCACGGCGGAAATTCTCGCCCACTCTGGATCTGATCACTGGCCTATTGCCCTGCAATGGCAAAGACCAGGGGACAGAACCAGGCATCCTTTCCACTTCGAAGCCTTTTGGCTCACTCATCTTGCATTCAAGTATTTCGTCAAAACCACCGGGGCCTCCTTTATCCCTCCGGAGGGGTCAAAAATGTATCAGTTTCAGCAAAGATTATGGTTCCTAAAAAGTCATCTAAAGCGCTGGAATAGGGAGACTTTTGGGAACATATTTGAGGAGCAGCAGAAATTAAACAATGAGCTGAAGGAGCTTCATCAGAAAATAATCACTAATGGGCACAAGGACGCAACTCTGGAATAGGAACGACACTTATCAGATCAGCTTGAGGAACGAAGGAAACAAGAGGAGATATATTGGCGACAAAAATCGAGGGTCAGATGGTTGCGGGAGGGAGAGCGCAACACTAAGTTCTTCCATAATACAACAATACAGAGGAGGATGCACAATAACATCCCCTTCCTCCAGAACCAGCAGGGGGCAAGAGTGGAGGAGCACAAGGAAATTGAACAAACCCTCCTCAGTCATTTCCAACAAGTTCACAGGGAGCCTGAAGGGGATAGACAAAGGGAGATTTGGAAAATAACCAGCAACATTCCCAAGCTCGTAATGGAAGAACAAAACGAGCTCCTCATGAGCCCAATTCAGCCCCAGGAAGTTGATGAGGCAATGGCACAGCTGAAAGAAGGTAAAGCTCCTGGCCCGGATGGCTTCACCACAACGTTTTTTCACGCTTTTTGGGATATGATTAAAAAGGAGGTCTGGGAGATAGTTGAGGAATCTAGAGTAATGCGATGGATTCTTCCTTCCCTCAACTCCACGTTTATCACCCTCATACCTAAAGAGGAGAACTCCATGACGCCGGACAAGTTCAGGCCCATTGCTCTCTGTAATGTCATATACAAAGTCATATCCAAAGTTGCCACTAATAGGCTAAAACCTCTCCTTCCCATGCTCGTCTCTCCGGAACAGTCGGGCTATGTCGAAGGCAGACAAATTTTGGACGGCATCATACTCTCGAATGAAATCATTCATTCGCTCAAGCAATCTAAGCAAGCAGGCATGTTGCTCAAGCTAGATCTATCCAAAGCATTTGACAAACTCAGCTGGCCCTACATTCACCAAATGTTGATCGCGTTTGGATTCTGCTCCTCCTGGGTTCGTTGGATTATGAGTCTCATCACCTCCTCCCACTTATCTATCTTGGTCAATGGTTTCCCCTCCCGTCCCTTCAAACCCTCTCGGGGTATAAGACAGGGAGATCCCCTCTCCCCCTTTCTCTTTGTGATCATGGCTGAAGGGCTAGGACGGCACATTAAGCAAGCCCTCCTTTCTCATCGCCTCAAAGGAATCTCTCTCCACCACACCCCGGCCTCCTCACATCAACAATTTGTTGATGATACCATGCTCTACGACTACCCTTCAGTCCAAGAAGCCTACCATCTGAAATCTCTGCTCAGCGACTTTTCAGCTGCCTCTGGCACCCATGTTAACTGCTCTAAATCTCAAATCTTCTTCTTCCACACCCCTCCTGTGGTCAAATCTGCTGTCACCCGCATTCTAGGCTTCCGCACTGCCTCCCTCCCTTCCACTTACCTTGGAGCTCCTCTCACGGCATCTGCCTTAAAACAACCAGCCTGGAGGATCCTGTTAGAAAAGCTTGAGTCAAAGCTCTCTCTATGGACTCTTCGCTCTCTCAACATGGCTAGTCGAGTGGTACTGATAAAGTCTGTTTTACAGGCTATGCCTCTCTACCTCTTCTCTATCTTGGCAGCCCCAAAGTGGGTATTAAAAAGACTAAGAAATCTGCAGCGAGACTTTCTATGGGGAAGCTCAGAGACAAATCGCAAATGGGCTCTGGTGAAATGGGATACAGTATGCAAGCCCAAAATCCAGGGAGGCATAGGTCTAAGGGATCCTGAGAACAGCAACACTATAATGAATGCTAAGATATGGTGGCAGTGGGTAACGAATCCGGACAAACTGTGGGCCAAAATATGGAGAGCCAAATACACCAATAACAGGCCCCAAGAAGAACTAATCAGATTCACACCCACGGACAAAGGCTCACTCATCTAGAATGCAGCGAAGTAGCACTATCAGCTTATACAGAAACATAGCTTTTGGGAGATAAGAAACGGGTGTACGGCTCGCTTCTGGAATGATGCATGGAATCAAATGCCCAGCCTCTCTAGCGTCTTTTCACCATAGGCAAATCAGATCAGGCAGGAGCAGCAGCTGGCCACTGTCCATCAGTATTGGACTCAAGAAACGGAGAATGGATTCAGACAATGGCTACCAAGTAACCAGATAACCAACAACGCCATTTTTGCAGGAAGAGATGAATTGGAGAATGAGTTAAAGAAAAGAAGCATCCGACATCAGGAAGGTGCAGACATTCTCAGATGGGGATACTCTCCGAAAGGGTCCTATTCCACCTCAAAGGCATATAATCTGATTGGCGATTTTCCCATTAGGCCGGACCCTCTCTGGGGGAGAATATGGAGCTTTAAAGCATGGCCCAAGGTAACCCACTTCCTTTGGATGGTAGGACACAAGAAAATTCTCACATGGGATAGGCTTAGAAGACGCAATTTTCAGGGTCCCTCTATATGTCACAACTGCTTCCAAAATGAGGAAACCCAACAGCATCTTCTAGACTCATGCCCTCTTGCCAACCAGATCTGGGATAAGATAAGTTTCAGATGTCAAAGACGATGCAAAGTAAACAACAATATCATTGATACCATCAGACGATGGCCAAAAAATCCCTACAGCTGCGCGATTCTCAATCGTCTCTGGAATATTATCCCGGGTTTAACTCTCTGGAACCTTTGGAAGGAAAGGAATCGACGCATCTTCAAAAATCAGAACTCCCCTATAGAAATAATCTGGAATCAGTTGAAGGGAAATCTCAGAGAAACCATGCTCTTGCATCCGTGGGCAAAAGAGGACTTCCCAACTGCAGACAATGAGAAGAATATTCTTGACAATTGGGAGCTACAGATACCTCAGGAAACCATAACCACAGAGAGAATCAACAGAAATATCAAGGATAATTGCAGATGGATACCCCCTCCCACTAAAACTTATAAACTCAACTTTGATGGGGCATCCAAGGGCAACCCAGGTCAAGCAGGGTTTGGGGGCATCATACGAGACTCTAAGGGTTCCCTCTTGCAGCTTTACTTTGGTAACATTGGATGGGATACCAACAATTCAGCTGAACTGGAAGGACTTTGGCAAGGACTATCTATAGCTAGGGAACTCAATCTACATCCACTGATGGTAGAAGGAGACTCCCAGATCATCATCAACATGGCTATACGAATACAGAATGGTTCTCATACAAGGAAAGTGGCACATAGTTGGCGGCTTGAAGCAAGGCTGAATAACATTGATCGGGAAATGCACCAACACAGAGCACTCTCCTTTCTTCACACACGAAGAGAAGGCAACAAGACGGCTGACCTCCTAGCCAAATTGGGGGTTGATTGTTCCCGGACCCTTCTAACAGGGAACTTGGACATCATCCCTAACCTTCAAAAGGCTCAGGAATGTAAGAGTCTCATCCAAAGCGATGCAGAGTTCCCGGATGCGGGTGGAGACACGTCTCAGGCGAACGAGACACATGCATAGCATGTGATGCCTCGTGCCAAAGACAGGTGGTTAAGTCATGAGCCGTCAAGAATTAAATAGGGAGGGACGGAGCTCCAGGCATTCAATGCCGAGCAAAGAGACAGTTAGGAGGAGCAGAAAGCCATTAAGGCGGGCTCGATCTGGGGCCTCAGAATGTTTATTCATAAGCAGGATGGCGGATGGCCATTTCACAACAAGACTGAGCAAGGAATTTTGCAGAGTCAGGGGAATTCGGTTAGGGGGAAATTTCGTTATTCTTGCACCGCCTGGTCGGGGGAGGCCTTCTGCAACTCCAGCAGAGGATGGTATACTGCGCGGGAGCGAAGGTATAATCCATCTGGTGTCTGCGCTCTTGAGGCTGTCCCGACTTCGAATTCCCCCTCAGGGCATCGTGGGATCAACATACAGTTGGCAGAGGTCTTGGAACAAGGCAAGTGCAGTGATAGCTCTATGGCGAGGCTTCGAGAGCGACAGTCGTGCAGGAGAGGGTCAGGTAGAGGATCATCCTCTCGACAACCTGCGGAAGAGCAGCATCATCACTGCTGCTGTTGCTACTGCCATCGGAAGGCAAAAGCAACACCATTGCAGGGCAGACAATTCTTGGAGGTTGGTAGTGCGAGTGCGGGAGAAAAGGGGCTTTCGGCCTTCGGCTCTGTCATTTTCACCTTGGGCAGCACGGAGGAGAATGTGGGCATCAACGCCCACATCTCAATCTTATTCACCAAATTGCCAGATGAAGCGGAAGTCTCAGTGGCGCCACCACCAATGCCACCGGGCAAAGAGGAAGGGGACGCAACAGCGGCACAACCACTGTTGGAAGCCGACGGCAAAGGGAAGGAACCTCTGCAACATCCCTCGCCATCTTTGGGGCCAGCTCCTCTCGGCTTCACCGAGGAGACGTGGAAGGCGTTGTGGGAGGGCGTTGAAGAAGGACATGGCTGGGCACACGTCGTGGAGGATAAAAGCCTATGTGAGGAGGCTGAGGCACATCTGGCAGTCTACCGTCCACCGTCCCAGGATTGAAGCAATATCGGGTAATTCAATTTTGCACAACAGTTATGTAATCCGGCAGCAAACATCTTTGCCTCCGTCTTGTTCTTATTCGAATGGTCTGTGGTCTTCTCTCAATTCGGTAGAGTCCATGTTGGTTCAGATATGGCTGTCTGATAGCCATTATCTTCAGTTAATTTTAGTAAGACGCCCCTGCGTGGGCAGTCATGTGTCAATTCTGTGTCTGTTGCTCTAGCTTTTTTTCTGTTAGGCCTCTCTGGAAAGACGAGGTCAATTTTGAAAAGTGTTATAGGATATTAGCTGATGCTGCCCCTGTGAGGGAGCCTTTGAATGCTGGTTTTTTTGTAGACACAGCTCCAAGTGGGAGCTTTCCATGCTTAGAAGTCCCGGGTGCAATCCCTGGCCCTGAATGGCATGTTTCACTGACTGTAAAATTTTCAATGTACATATAATACAATAGCCTAGATAGTCTTTTACCGAGAAAAAAAAAATAAAAAAAAATCATAACATTTGTATAGATAAATTTATAAATTTTTGGAATTAAATAATTATTCTAAATAAATTTATAATTTTACATTCATTTTGTAGATGCTATATACCAGACAAAAAAAATTCGTTAAAATGTAATCTCCGCACGAAAAGTATAATGCTTAGTGAAAATGAGAATTTAGTGAAAATGAGAATTTGCTGATTTTGGAGAGCAGACCAAGAAAATGGTTGTCATCTGCATTGTGTTATGGTCGCCATCTGCATTGCGTTTATGGTGTCTAGATTGTGTTTATGGTGCTGAACCATTCTAATGAAAGCTACCAATACTGTATCGCTCGTTAATGAATGGGTTTTTTTAGGGCTTTATATCTTTATTTTTAATCTATAGTATATATAATTTAGTTGATATTTTATCTAATTTATTTTTAATAATATTATTTTCCTTTTATTGAATTGAAGATATAAAAGAAATATAATTAATATCATTTTAATGATAATATTAATAGGTAAGTAATTATTTGATCTTGAAGTTAATTTTATATATATTGAGAAATAATTTATCCTTGATTGAATTATTTAGAGGATCACAACTAATGTAGGTGTTAGAGTATGTTTAAATTTGTGTGATTATTAGTGAGTGGAGTTTATTATTTTTACATAGGATTTGGGTTGATGTAATTGATCTATGGATATTATGGAACCAGATTTGTGTGTTCTCTTTCGCTCAATTAGTGAACTATGAGATAATATAACTTTTGTATATAAGATAATATAATTTTTGTATATTGACAATTTATTGATGTATTTACATATATAACATTATTTTGATTCATTAAGACAATTTATTTATATATTTCTTATTTGGTATCACAACTAATTATACTTAACCCACCAACATGAGTGGAATAGAATAAAGAAGGTGGGTCATATAGAAGGACTAGTATGAATGGTTAACAAACATAAGTGTAGCTAAAGAAATCTTATGAACGTGGCACCAAGTTTGAGGAGTTCAAAGAAAGGATAATTAAGTTATAATCTTGTGAACCTCACACAAGAAGTTGTTAAGGGCAACACCACACTCCCAAGTAAAGGATTCTTCAGCTAGTTGGCTAAAGGAATCCCAAATAGAAGCTTGAGTGTTCAGTTGAGACAAAGACTTAGTAAGGGTCAAGCAGAGTCTTGGAACAAATGTAGTGTAGACAAATATTCTAGAAGTGAAAAATGGTTCAGGGGATTTGTGGTAGTGGATTATGGGTTGAGTGGAACACGCTCTTTTTTGGTGACTTTGTGGTTGGTTCAGACAGTTAAGAAAAAATACAATTATTTTGGATCTATTTTCTATGGTTCATTGTTTAATTCTATAGAGGTTCCTGTTTGTATAAGAGTATATTTATCTTCAAGTAAAGATCAAATATTTTGAATAAATGTGAGCTTTAACTTCCATTCAAGTTGAGTTAAAAATTTTGAACCCAAGTAACTTACTAGGCCAAGTTGGCTAACCAGCAACCCAAAAAATAGTGTGGAGTTCAAAAATTAAGATTAGAACGATTGAGGAGGTTGCACTTAAGGTAGTGGTGAGGAACGTGAGACTAGTATAACGAAGTTAGAAGGAAACATAAGAACTATATTTCAAATAGTGAGAACTAAATTATGTAAACATATAGCTCTATGCAAACAAACCAATACAAATATTCATCTCTTCTAACATTAAATCTATGGGAAAAGTAACTTACATTACAAGTGTCAAAACAAAACAATTATTATGTTTGAAAGCTTCTATATTAGTAATGAAATAACAAAACTAAATAAAACCCATGGGTGGGCAGTAGGGTCATGAGGCTTATTTAGGGATTGCTAGATGATGATGATGATGATAATAATAATAATAATTTCAAACCCTACTGTTCACTGATATTCGAAAGCATTAAAGTTATATTTCAAATACTACAAGAGATGGCCACAAGGAAAATACAATAACTAAAGCACAAGAAACAATTATTGAAAATACAACAAATAGAACTAAAAAATTGTCTATTGTGGCACAACACAAATGGAAGATTTATCACATGGATGTTAGATCTGCATTCGTGAATGGAGTGTTAAAAGAAGAGGTTTATGTTGAACAACCTCAAGGCTATGAAGTTGAAGGCCAAGAGCATAATGTCTGCAAACTGAAGAAGGATCTTTATGGGCTGAAGCAAGCTCCAAGAGCATGGTACAACAGAATAGATGCTTACCTGATTGAGAATGGGTTTGATAAGTGTGATGGTGAACCCACACTCTACATAAAGGAGAATGACGATAAGATTCTTATTGTTGTTTTATATGTAGATGATTTGATTTTTACTAGCAATGATGCTTCTCTCATTGTTGATTTCATAGCAGTCATGAAAAGTGAATTTGAAATGAGTGACTTGGGCTTCTTAAGATATTTTCTTGCAATTGAAGTAGACCAAAGTGAAAATGGTGTTTTCATTTCTCAATTTAAATATATAGAAGCAGTGTTGAAGAGAATTAACATGCAAAACAACAAGGCAGTTGTGATTCCAACTGTAATGGGGTTGAAATTGACCAAAGAAGACAACAGCAAGGATTTTGATCCAAAATTGTACAAGAGCATAGTTGGCAGTCTTATGTACTTGACTGCAACTAGGCTGGAAATTATGCACGCTGTGAGTTTAATCTCCTGATTTATGGAAAGACCGAAAGAGACTCATTAGCAGGCAACCAAGAGGATTCTAAGGTATGTGAATGGAATGAAGGGGTTTGGTACTTTATACTTCTATTCTGAAAGATTCGTGTTGACAGGTTACATTGACAGTGATTGGGCTCGAACTCTTGATGATAGGAAAAGCACATCGGGATATTGTTTCATATAGGATTGAGATCCATCTCATGGGCTTCCAAGAAGCAACCAGTTATGTCTTTATCAACAACAGAGGTAGAGTATGTAGCAGCAACAACAACAACATCCCAAGCAATGTGGCTGAGAAGAGTTCTCAGAGGTTTGTGTCATGAATAAGAAAAGGGCACAACCATTTATTGTGACAATAGCTCGGAAATAGCATTGTCTAAAGACTTTGTTTTTCATAAAAGGACAAAGCACATAGACACCAAATTTCGCTTCATACATGAATTGGTTAACAATGGTGAGATTGTTTTGGAGCACTGCATAATAGAGGATTAGTTAGCTGACATCTTGACAAAACCATTGCGAAAGAAAAGTTTTGATCACTTCAGGAAATGCCTTGGTATGCAGAAAAAACCCAGCAGTTGAAATTAAGCGGGAATGTTGGAATTTAATTCCAACTACAACATAAATAGCTGGACAGAAATCCGATTTCCTGTAGATATTATAGACTGTTTGATGCCTCAAATTTGTGCTTGATATTTTTCACATTACTGTGCATTAAATTTTCAGAATTAAATTCCCCTGTAACAGCCAACTTCATTTCTTCAAAAGACATCACCACTTGTTGCATTCAATATGCAGATAAGCTTTATAAGATATTTTTATTATCTTATTGTTTAAATTCAAATATGTTTTTAAAATATAAATGTAATGAACAACAGTTCTTTTTTACGTTAGAAGAATGTTAGAGTTTTTGAGAAATAGAAAAAGACAGAGAAGAAGGCAGAGCAAAGAAAACAACAAGAAAACAGAGTCGTTGTGTTTTGGAGCAGCAATGCATTCGACAGGTTGTTTCAACAACTGTCTGTGTGTTTCAGCAACAAACTGTGTGGTGTTTCAGCAATTGCCTACCAGATGTTGAAACACGAACCTGTGTTAGAAAAACAGAGTTCGTAAAAACACAGTATGGAGTTTTTAGTTATTCCTAAACTGTAGTTCTAATTTTTGTTGTCATTTTTATGGTTAATAAAAACAGAGCTTTTCTCCATATCTTCTTTCTCCAGATTTCTCTCATTTCTTTGTGTAGCAAGAAAGCAACATTGTTTTCTTGTTCTTGTTGAGAAGGTTTTTGTTGAGCAGGTTACATCACCTACACCTTTTTCGGGTCCTTGATTGTAAGTGGAGTGTCCACCTGAACTTTGAATAGAATTAACAATTCTTCACACATGCACGCTGTGAGGGTTGTTAGCCTCCCGAGGTACACGAAGGAGGGCCTGTGGATTCTCACTCTGCTTCCCTTAAGCCTGTTGTTGGTGTCATTTGTTACAGGCCAAGGTTTCAGAAAGATCCAGTAGGGGCAGTAATTCTGTTTTACTGATGATTGCAGCGGATATTTCAACACGGTGCCATTGCCTCTTGTAGTAAAAGCTTCTATGAGATTTATCAAATGGAATAAATTCCTCGATCCGACAAAAATCAAAAGTTTCAAATCGACCCATTTCAAAACCCATTTTGCAAAAGTTGTAATTTGATTTATTTACCAATAATAATAAGAAAAATGGCAAATACTTTTTGCTTAAGATGTAGAAAAGAACTATAACATATTTATGTTGAAATTTTGTTTTTAATTGTTGTGGTAATGTTCAAACAAAGTATATAGATTAATTAATTTATGTGGGGTTTAATCTTTAGTAAATTCAATGTTCAAATGTATGTAAAAGCTGAAAACCAATTGTGAAGGTTTGGCTAATCCTAAAAGACATCAATCATGACAGCATTCTAGTGTTAATCTTCCATCTAACATATGAGTTAAGTTGGCCATGGCCTTTATATAGTACTGAAAAATGTTGAAAATTTGTTTTTTAATTTTTTGGGGGGGAAATATGTCTTGTGAAAATGCTTTTCTCTCATTATAACTCATACTAAGTTGTCTGATCATAGAATCTCCAAACAAATAGAAAAAGGGTCCATGGATCTTGAGAATTCCAAAGAATGATATGATTTAATTATGATCTTAATTTTTCGTGGGAGTAATATGTCTTGTGAGAATGCTTTGTTCTCATTGTAACTTGTAGTAAGCTATTTGATCATAGAATCTCCAAACATGTAGCAAAAGGGTTCACGGGTCTTGAGAATTGCAAACAATGATATGGCTTCATTAGGATTTGCACTTGGACAGTGAGTTGTTCTGGCACAAAGATACATACCCCTTTCATCATAGTACTTATAAATAAACATCCTTAGTTTTTCAATATCAAGGTGTGGACTGGTATCAAGAGAAGATTTTCCATGCATATCAACAACAATTGTTATTACATGTTTAGTAGTGGTCAATTCCCATGGTGAGCGGAATTGGATGCTAGGGTCCATACACTTTGAGATCTTGCTGAAAATCAATGAAGTTTTCTAGACAATTAGCGAAGAACAAACTGACCATGAGGGGATGAGACAGGGTGAATTAATTCTGTGAAAGGGCATTGGAATTTTGTTTTGCTTCAACAAAAGCAAGACCCCAATTGATTTTGCATCTGGGCTATGCAGGCCTTGTTATATATATATATATGAGTTTTGTGTCATCCACATGTGAACTCCACGTTACTGACAAGGTTCCAAGTAGGGTGGTAGTTGCAGGAAGTGCCACCCATATGGATTGGTGGGATGGAGATTCTAGTTATCAGCCATATGCATCATTGACCTTAAATTCTTTTGTCATCATTTGTTGTGTTTACAATCATAGAAGTGGTATCAATGGCCTTAATTCAGGCATTGGGAAATGTAATGCATGGGCTTATCATAGTTTTGGAATATATGATTGGGTGTTTCATAGATTTGTTTTTTGCATTATTACTTGGCTGTATGAGCTTCATTTAGGAAGAAATTAGTGCTATATTGGGACTGATTTGTTCTATGTTTACTGAATTATTAGATTATCTGTGCACTGCCCTCCATGCCATTGCAGAGCTTGTTGGGGGAAATCCTGTGGAATTTCACAGAGATGTTGGTTCAGTTACTGTTGACCATATTGAACTATTTTGTAGATGTAGTGGCCTCTTTGATAGGTAGTTCATAAGGCTATGTAATGATGTCACTCTATGGATGTCTTCTTCAGCAACTTATGAATTTTCTATAATATATCACAAATAACTTGATTGAAGGTTTTCATTTGGATTGAAACTAAAGATTGTATATATGGATTGCAATCCTCTGATTGGCCTTCTAGCTCACAGAATTGATGATGAAATTTTGATCCTTTAAATATAAGGATATGCACCAGCTTTATTTGTTCTTGAAAGGCTTTACTAGGTTGGTCCTTGGTCTTTGACCTAAGATTTCAATGCCTTCTTAGGAAGATAAGGACCTGAACCTTTTTTGGTTCTTTCTCTTTTGCAGGCCTTTATTAGTGTCGAATGCTATGATCACAATCTGGGGAAAATCATTGGGTGGGGCCTAGCAGATACAAAGTAGATGTACAATTTTTTTGAATGTTTTGCAAGAGGTAAAAATTTTCAATTAGAAAGTAGCAGGAAAGCAGCATTATTTTTTTGTTTTTGTTGAGAAGGTTTTTGTTGAGTAGGTTACATCAGCTACACCTTTTTCGGGTCCTTGATGATAAGTGGATTGTCCACTTGAACTTTGAACATAATTAAAAATTCTTCACACAGGCATGCTATGAGGGTTGTTAGCCTCCCGAGGTATGCAAAGGAGGGCCTGTGCATTCTCACTCTACTTCCCTTAAGCCTGTTGTTCGTGTCATTAGTTACAGGCCAAGGTTTGAGAAAGATCCAGTAGACAGTAATTATGTTTTATTAATGATTGCAGCAAATATTTTAGCATTGTGCCATTGCCTCTTGTAGTAAAAGCTTCTATGAGATTTATCAAATGTAATAATTTCCTCGATCCGGGAAAAATCAAAAGTTTCAAATCGACCCAGTTCAAACCTCATTTTGCAAAAGTTGTAATTTGATCTTTTTTTTTTATTGTTGTGGTAATGTTGAAACAAAGTGTATAGATTAATTAATTTATGTGGGATTTAATCTTTAGTAAATTCAATTTTCAAATGTATGTGAAAGCTGAAAACCAATTGTGAAGGTTTGGCTAATCCTAAAAGGCATCAATCCTAACAACATTCTAGTGTTAATCTTCCATCTAACATATGAGTTAAGTTGGCCATGGCCTTTATATAGTACTGAAAAATGTTGAAACGTTGTTTTTTTATTTTTTGTGGGGAAATATGTCTTGTGAAAATGCTTTGCACTCATTGTAACTCGTAATAAGTTGTCTTATCATAGAATCTCCAAACAAATAGAAAAAGGGTCCATGGATCTTGAGAATTCTGAAGAATGATATGATTTAATTACGATCTTAATTTTTTGGGGGAGTAATATGTTTTGTGATAATGTTTTGTTCTCATTGTAGCTTGTAGTAAGTTATTTGATCATAGAATCTCCAAACAGGTAGAAAAAGGGTTCATGGATCTTGAGAATTCCAAAGAATGATATGGCTTAATTAGGATCTGCACTTGGACAGTGAGTTATTCTGGCACAAAGCTACATACCCCTTTCATTATAGTACTTCACGATAAGCACCCTTAGTTGTTCAATATCAAGGTGTGGACTGCTATCAACAGAATATTTTCCATGCATATCAATTGTGGTTGCTATTATATGTTTAGCAGTGGTCAATTCCCATGGTGAGCGGAATTGGATGCTAGGGTGCATACACTTTGAGATCTTGTTGAAAATCAATGAAGTTTTCTACACCATTAGCAAAGAACAAAGTGACCATGAGGGGATGAGACGGGATGAATTGATTCTGTGGAAGGGCATTGGAATTTTGTTTCGCTTGGACAAAAGCAAGGCCCCAATTGATTTTGCATCTGGGCTATGCACAGATATATATGATTTTTGTGTCATCCACATGTGAACTGTATGTTACTGACAAGTTTCCACGCAGGGTGTTAGTTGCAGGCAGTGCCACCGATATGGATTGGTGTGATGGAGATTCTAGTTATCAGCCATATGCACCATTGACCTTAAATTCTTTTTGTCATCATTTGTTGTGTTTACAATCATAGACGTGGTATCAGCGGCCTTAATTTAGGCATTGCAAATCCCTAGAGAATTAATTCTTTCCATCATGGGAAATGTAATGCAGGGGCTTAACATAGTTTTGGAATATATGATTACGTGTTTCATAGATTTGTTTATTGCATTAGTACTTGGGTGTCTGAGCTTCATTCAGGAAGAAATCATTGCTATACTGGGACTGTTGGGTACTATGTTTATAGAATTTTTAGACTATCTGTGCACTGCCGTTCATGCCATTGTAGACCTTGTTGGGGAAACAATGGGGAATGTCATAGAGATGTTGGTTCAGTCACTGTTGACCATATTGAACTATTTTGTAGATGCAGTGGCCTCTTTGAAAGGTAGTTCATAAGGTTATGGAAGGATGTAGCTCTATGGAGGCCTGCATTAACAACCTTATGAATATTCTATAATATATCACAAATAATTTGATTAAGGGTTTTCCTTTGGATTCAAACTAAAGTTTGTATATATGGTTTGCAATCCTTTGATTGGCCTTCTAGCTCACAGAATTGATCATGAAAATTCGATCCTCTAAAGATAAGGATATGCACCAGCTTTATTTGTTCCGGGAAGGCTTTACTAGGTTGTTCCGAGGTCTTTGACCTGAGATTTCAATGCCTTCTTAGGAAGATAAGGACCTGCACCTTATTTGGTTCTCCCTTTTGTAGGCCTTTATTGGTCCTGAATGCCATGATTAAAATCCAGGGAAAATTATTAGGTGGGGCCTAGCAGACACAAGGTAGAAGTTCAAAGTTTTTTTAATGTTGTTCACTTGCAAAAGAGGTAAAAATTTTCAATTAGAAAGTAGCATTGTTTTTAGTTTTTTGTTGATAAGGTTACATCAGCTACACCTTTTTTGGGTCCTCGATGATAAGTGGAGTGTCCACTTGAACTTTGAACAAAATTAAAAATTCTCCACGAAGCTTCATCCGGAAAATTTCCCTCATAGAATGTAGAGAGACTGTCTCCATCTGGTAAACTTTACCCAAAAATAGTTTAAGTGGAAATCCAGACATACTTTCTTCTAAACATGCTTATAGAATGTAGAGACAGTCTCCATCCTGTAAAATTTACCCAAAAATACTTTAAGTGGAAAGCCTCACATACTTTCTTCTAAACAAGGTTGAGAAATTTTGGTGAAGGACATGGGTTCTAACATCCCTGATAAGCTTATCCCATGTCAGTGTTGTCCATTGTTCCACAAGATTATCAGGGAAATCTATCCTCTTCCACTTACTCCACATTCTGGAGGCCACATTCTTCAATTCTGAAATATCATGTAGCCTTATAAGATTCCGAGAGTGCATCCAAGATTTAGTTCATGTCAAATTCTCAATTTGATTGAAAGAATGTTCCAGTTCACAGCATGAGCTGACCAACCGCTATGAGGGTTGTTAGCCTCCCGAGGTAAGTGGAGGAGGGCCTGTGCGTTCTCAGCCTACTTCCCTTAAGCCTGTTGGTGGTGTCATTAGTTACAAGGCGAAGGTTTGAGAAAAATCCATTAGGCAGTGATTCTGCTTTACTGATGATTGCAGTGGATATTTCAACATGGTGCCATTGGCTCCTGTAGTAAAAGTTTCTCTAATATTTATCAAGTGTAATAAATTCATCGATCTGGAAAAAATCAAAAGTTTCAAATCAACCGAGTTCAAACCTTGTTTCTCAAAAGTTGCAATTTGATCTCTTTACCAATAATAATAAGAAAAAGGGAAAATTCTTTTTGCTTGAGAGGTAGAAAAGACCTATAACATATTTTTGTTGAAATTTTGTTTTTCTATTGTTGTGGTAATGTTGAAACAAAGTGTATAGATTAATTAAGTTGTGTGGGGTTTAATCTTGAGTAAATTAAATGTTCAAATGTATGTGAAAGTTGAAAACCAAATTAGGTATCTCAATCTGTCCCTCTGATTATTGGTTACAAATAAGATTGGCTCAATAAATAGGGAATTGATTTGATCTTAAAAATTTCATGCAATGATGTGAAGTGATATACATCCTCCATTCCTGTAAATTTATGTTCACTGTTTTTATTTTGTCTTTTTTATCTAAGAGCAAGTGGATTGTGAATATGGAGCACTAGTAATCATTAAGGAAGAGGTTAACCATGCAGCATCTGCCTTTCTTTAAGCCGAGAATTTCAATTATTCCTCAGTTTGGAAAATTCGATGGTAGATTTGTGAGTAGTGGGTATTGGGTAGTAAAATGAAGAATCTCATCATTTTATCTTGATTAGATACTCTGCATCCATGGTTAGGTGGCAGCAAATTTAGATCCCTAGTTACTTGGAAACGTTGGAAATAGCCTTTTTACAAATAACTGTAGTTTTTACGTTTTTTATTTCAAACCCTCCTCTAATGCTTGAAAACCACTGCAGATGTCAAATCAAATTTTAACATCGGTTAAATTTATTTAAATAATGTTTAAGAACTTGAAAGAAATGACATGGTAATTAGAAAACTTTTATTTTTTCAAATTCTTCTAGGCAATATGAAAATATTTTGTAGTGCAACGTTTTTGGGCCACAAAATATTTTTGTAGAACCAATTGTAGGAAATTAAAAACTATTTCATAACACTACTGGTCTTCATTCAATTACCTCTATTTTTGCTATAAAATAACCTTGGTATAACATAAATGAACCCTTTTGAAATGTTTCTAAGCTTTATGCTACCCTTTTATATAATTTTTTTTACATAGCCCAATACTTAACCCTTCACTCTTTCTAAATGAAGTTGTCAACTGATTCTCGAAATATCTGGACCCTTTGTGAAGGTATAAACCTAGTGCTAATAAGATGAATGGATCAGGGTAGCATGTAATCATGTAGAGAAGCACCCATTAGAATGAGTTGAATTAGCTATAGTGGACATGGCAGAATAGCCCTTCAGTTAGGTGAGAAAAAATAAGAACATATGACGATGGAGATAGGTTGGGCCAAAGTATCATTTTGTAAAAGTATGTATTACTAAAAATTGGACAATTTGAAATGGAAGGATTCAACCTTCTTTAATTTGGAACGATTTCTTGTAAATGCGACAAGAGAGTCTGCTAAGGAAACAAGCATTTGACCAAGTACCATTTGTAATATAAGTGCTAACATATGATTAAGAATTGGTGAAGGAGTTGGAGGGGAAATGCATAATTTTATATCAGTTTGGATAGTGTGCAATGACCCAATTTGCAGGATCATTGGGTGGGTCATTACACAAGTCATGACATGCTTTTCTGACATGAAAAAGTGTAGGGAGATAAGTTATTATTAGTCAGAGGCAAAGATAAGAATGTAAACACAAGACAAATAAATACACAAGCTTCTCCTAGAATAATTAATTTTTATTCATTAACTATTCTCTCATACAAATCCACCGAACTATGACTATTCTCTCTTCATGCTTCACATTACAAGGGCCCAACCACGAGTATATAAACAACAGACCTTTTAGATATGGAATCAGGAAAAATCTAACTTTCCTTTCCTCATGCAAACTAAGACTTCATGCTTTAACTAAGCTTTTCTAACTTTCCTTTAACTTAAGTCAACATTTTTATTTTCTTGCCTCAACTTTTCTAGACAAAGCATTAAACTTCTAACTCTGGCTCACTTAACTTCTAATATATACTCAAAGTATCTTCCTTAGATTAACTCTACTCTTCATGCATACGAGAGTAATTAATATTTCTAAAACTACACCTTAATTACGACCATATGAATCAACCTTGCATAATCATGACTCACCTATGCATGCTTAGATGCTTGCAAAAAAATTGACTGAAAATACTTTTTACAATACAGTTCCTTCTTTCTCATTTCTTCCATATTCTATACCCTTGAAACTACCTCATTTTCAGTTGCACTTTCTTGATGTAATCTCCATATTTACTCACTTGTTGCTAGTGAAATTTTTCCTTGACATATTTTATATTTGTTCTAAAAAAACAATTTAGGCTTTCAGAGCCTATCTTGTATAGCTTCCTCTAAAAATATTTGTTCAGTCATGGACTATTACCACAACTCTTCATATTCAAACAATGAACCTTTCCATGCTTCTTCCACTTCATATTCTTCATCTTCTTTCTACCATATTGCTTGGTAGTAGAATTTGATCTCTTCTTGACTCCATTATTGAAAGGTTTTTTCAATTCTTTCTTCGTCATGTTTAGAAAGGCCATGCCCTTTCCTACATATTTTTGTTCATCTTCTCTTTCGGCAATAACTGTAATTGGACTATTTCTTGGTCTAATTACACACTCAAAATGAATTTTCAAAACATCTTCATTATGCTTTGTAGTGAGTTCTTTCTCTTCTTCTTCCTTATTATCTTCCTCTTCGACTGCATTGAGGATGTCTTCCATTGTTATGTTATCAATGGATATTCTCATAAAAACTAATAAATCACTTTGTCCTCTTCTTAATCAACATTTTCCACTAGATCACACACTACTTCATGAGTAATTGTAACTATTGCTTCATAACTTGTTTCTATACTCGTAGATTCAACCTTCATTTCTTCATGAAACATTGAACTTTCCATATTTCCACAATCATACACTTTTTTAAAAAACATTCCACAAATTTCATCAAAATATTTTTCATCCACTCTACAGTGAGATGTATTAGCATGAATGTGCTCATTAATAGTTTCATCTTCACCAAATTCATCATTTTTTGTTGGACTCACGAGAGATGCACTTTCATCTCTACAAAGCAATCCTCCACATGGAAAACTATATTTGTCATTATCAAACTTCAATGCCTCAAACTGTGATGCAAAAAGGTGATCATAAACTATAATCATATCAACTAGATTGCACATGTTATTCGCTTCTTTATTGGAAGCCTCACCATCATCGACAAGGTCTATTGTTTCATTCACCAATTCACAAATCACTTTGCATTCACCATCCACATGTGTCTCTTCAAAGTGGGATTCACAATCCATGTTATAGTGGGTTTCTTGATCATCTATATGCTCTTGTTCTACTGCACATGTATAGGTTTCAACTTCTCACTCTACAGTCCTTTTCATGTCTTCTTCATCCATATGCATGTTTGCATGATGGTTTAACTTTTATAGTCTCTAAACCATCAGCCATATTTGAGTGAGATTCTCTAAGCTCTATTTTACTCCAAGAGTATTGGTCATTTAATCTGAGACCTGAAGTTGACTTTCTATTGATTTTGTAATAGACTATAGTTGCATAATTTGCTACTTTATGTCACATTCCTTGATACTAAATTCTACATCCAGGGTCTTCCATTCTTTCTAGGAATTTGTGTCTCCTTCTGCCTTGCATAAAGACTTCTCATCCAATGCATGTTTTATAAGATACAATACTAATACATCACATACTTCATCATATGGCGTATTAGACTAATACTCAATCAACTCCTTACATACGAAGAAATTTTTTCATTTTCGTAGTTCCGAAAAGTTAAATTCTTACCAGTAAATTTGGGAAGTATTGCGAGATCTATCCCGATCCAATAATCCTAAAAGTGTTCTAGCTCATCTACTTGGCTTTTAGATGCCCTTACTGTGGCAAGAACCTCTTTGAGCTCCTCAAAATACTTTGGCTCTTCCTACAAATTTATTTTCTCGATTTTCTTTAATCTTTCTTTTGGACCCATGACAATCATATTTCTTTTGCATTCTTCCTTCTTTCCTTGTTGTGTCAACCTTCTAGAAATGAATGTAGAATACACTATATTATCATGAAATCTAAAAATTTTAGCCTTTACTTTAACAGTAGCTCCCAACAACTACTAGCAACTTTGCTAAGCTCTTCTATGAAAATGCTAATGGGGCCTCATGGCTGCAACTTATGGTAGAGACTTCTTCTTTGGTCAATTATGGTGGCTCTTTCCTCCTTATATGGTAGTGTTTCTATACGCTACTTAGGCTAATATTTTAGTACTTGGTTGTACAAACTCTAAACGAGGTATAGTTTCTACTTATGGACCAATGGATGAAATCTTAAATTTGTGGGATACTCATAATAGCCAAGGCTCTTAGTAGAAGTAGCTCATGTGCTTCGTAACTCCTTTGGTTATATGAAACCTTGCTAAATCTTGCTATGATATGACTTGTTATTTAGAGGCAGAGATAAACATGCAAACATAAGACAAATAAGTATAAAGGTAAACTTTGACTCACTTGACTTCTAATATTTGAGGTAAATTTTCCTTCACTTATCTTAACCATTCAAGAATTTCATACATGAGTAGTTACTATTTCTATTAACTAAAATTACTTTCGTCAACGAAAAAGTTGCAATCGATGGTAATAAATCAAATAGGAAGTTTTGGGATAGGATCATATGGATTGTTCACTCTTATAATTTTTAAATTGCTATGTGCGACTAGAGTCACTTGGTTGTAACACACTTAAATATTCGACAATTGTTAGGCCAATGTGGTTGTTGGTTGTATAATGTTTCTTTCATCATATCATTTTCATATTGATTATGTTAAGGCATAATTGTATGAATGATTGTGTACATACTTCAATGAGTGTTAAACTTATGAATTTTAATAATTGTGTAATATAAAAAGTGAGATGTAGTATGGAATCATGTATTTTAAGATTGAGAAGATAGATGAGGTGAAAGAAGTCATGATTCACCAAAAACCTATAGTGATGGGCCTTCTAGGTGTGCTATGTCATCCTCCGGGTGACTATAGGGGCATGTCAATGGTTTTTTACGTTAAATTAAAATTTCTGCTAGAGGTACTCTTTCAATATCCTTTATAATTTATTCATATATATCTCTATTAAGTGAGGAAGATAAATCACATAGTAGTTATTCCATAGTTTGAAATTATATCAATTACTAATATTACTTGGTTTCTTAATAATGCATTCATGGTTTTGTAATTACTAGATGAAAATAGCTACCAAAATATTAATACCTAACAATAAATTAATATTGAAAAATAATGAAGTTCATTTTGTATATTTTTTTACAATATTAATAGATTTTTTTTTACAATAAGAAAAAAATTAAACACTAAAATATTATCTAAGAAAGAATTAAATTATTGTTATTTATGTCTTTGATATATTTGTTGAATAGTGAAAAGAAATTTGAGATGTGAGTATAAGGCATGTGCAAGAACCAAATTTCTGATTTTTCATTTAGAAAGAAAACATGAAGGTTTAAAATGCCAATATTGATGAATATTATATTTTATTTATTTTTATGTATACTTTTCATATATATGTATATGTATATGTATATGTATATGAGTAGAAAACTTTTAATTTTTTTCTTGTTTTTTGTTTTTATGGTTATATTGTATCTAAATTTTTGCAAATTTATATCAATGTTTTAGTTGAAGTAATTTATATTCTTTCACATATTTTAAAAATAATAATAATAATTAGCTCATGGGTGTAGTTCAATTGAAATCACCTTGTTTATGAGTAAGTAAAAGCATGAATAGTAATTATGTAAAAGGTAAGATTAAGTTATCTTGAGTAGGCACTAAAAAATAATACTTTTATCTATTATTATTATTTAGAATATGACTGTGTTATTGTAACTGTTTTGAATCAATTTATCTTTAATTATTACTTTTAATAATTTTTGATTATAATTTTGAAACAATATAACTTTAAATTTAAATACTTAAAAATAGTTAAATATTTTACTTTTACTGTTATATTTAATTTTGAAATTAATTACTACTTTTATTAGCATATTCTAGTTTTATATTTAATTAAAAAGTATTAATGAAAATGGGAAAGTATAATATAAAAGAAAGAAATTGATATGATTAAATGTCATGTGGTTTGAATATATGTTTTAAAAAATTAAAAATACAATTATCTCTTATCAAGTCATGGTATCTTTGTGCAAACAAGTTGTCTCTAATTATATCTATCAACACAGATTGAAGGGACAAAAGAGGAATTGATGTCACCAAAATCTCGCAAGGACATTGTCTTAAATGAGTTTCAACTTAATTTCCACTGTCTTAAGTGCCTATTGTCTTAAATATAAAATTATGTCTTAAAATATTTTCACCTCATAGTATTTTTGTATTAGATATGAATTTGCATTAAAATATTTTTGTGTTAAACTATTTGTATCTTAAATATAAAATTTTGTCTTAGAATATTTTTGTTTCAAAATATTTTTGTCTTTAGATATAAAATTGTGCCTTAAAATATTTTTGTCACATATTTTTATCTTAATTTTTATATTTAAAAAAATCAATTAATATTAGATTTTAATATTAAAATAGCCAAAAAAAAATTATTGACTTTTAAAAAAAAAAATCTTACAAATGTCCTTCCTCTGATGCGTTTCATTGATATATAGTAAACGTGCAAGTTTATCCTTGCTATTTTAAATTCCATGCTCATAACTTTATTACATAAATGTTTATGACTATGAATGAAGCATTCGTCGTATTCCATGATTAAGTGGGACCATTTGACATAAGCATTTAACATAGGCTCCTTTCGTTATTGACTATTTAAAATTTGTGATATATATATAAAGACAGAGTAACGATATTATATTTATGAACGTTATAAATTTATATTTAAAAAATAAGACTTTAAAATTGAAATTCGTTTATGTTGAAAATTTGCATAAAATATTAAATTATGGCTTACTAGGGATGATGAAGTGTTATGGCGTAGTTATTTTACTTAAATTTAAGTATTTAAAATTTCTGATATATGTATATAAAGACAGATTAACGATATTATTTTTATGTTGAAAATTTCCATAAAATATTAAATTTATGATTTAATAGAGGTGACGATGTGAACAATACTACAC
The DNA here is from genome assembly GCA_000404065.3 of Pinus taeda. Classification (NCBI taxonomy): domain Eukaryota; kingdom Viridiplantae; phylum Streptophyta; class Pinopsida; order Pinales; family Pinaceae; genus Pinus; species Pinus taeda. The sequence continues at coordinate 54,762 of APFE031489616.1, forward strand.
TCAAATTCCCCCTATTCTTATGTATGTGTGGAAGGGGCATGCATATTAATATTAAGTGTATTGTATGGAAGGGGCATGCATATTAATATTAGGTGTTGGAATTGAGAGTATGAGACAGGCTCAATTTCAGATTTTTTCAATTATATATATATATATATATATTTTATTTATTAGATCAATTACTTAATTTATATAATAAATGACAAAAGATAGGGGCATGCATATTAATATAAAGTGGTAATGTATGGAAGGGGCATGCATATTAATATTAGGTGTTGGAATTGAGAGTATGAGACAGGCTCAATTTCAGATTTTTTTAATTATATATATATATATTATATATTTTATTATTAGATCAATTACTTAATTTATATAATAAATGACAAAAGATAAAAATAAAAATATTAGATGACTAAACTATTGCAGATTTTAATAAATTTAGTTTAACATTTTTCATTAGTTTAATTTTAAAGTTTTAAGTTGTGATTTTAGAAAAAACTTTCCATTTATCAAAAGATATTATAGATTTTGAGAATTATTTTATTGATATTTGTAATAGCCTTGAGCATGGTACAGTTGGCATTTACTTTTAACAACATTTACTCTCATTTTAATTTTACTTCAGTTCATTAAACAATTTAGTATCACTTTAAAGACATTTCGAAAAGATTATAGGAAAGGAACATTTTGTTTATTTCTTTTAAATATTGTTAAATTATGTTTTTTTTAAGGAAAGAGTAAAACCTTGAAGGATGATCTTGGCTTCCTGGTAGTTAAAAGAAACTATTACTCACTTCTTGAGGGACGATAAAAGCAAAAAAAAAAAAAGTTATGTCTAGGAGAGAGGAATCAGAATGACATGCCGCTGTCAAGTAAGAAAATTACTCAGGAGCGTCTTCTATATCTGGTGGTAACCCGTGGAAACCCTGAGGAAGCTCAAATTGGACTGGAGTGGAGTCCTGAGGTTCTCTAACAACTTGATCTTTAACTACTCTAGAAGCTAAGAGGCTCGTGGGGGGAGGCCTGGACTATTTCCTTGATCTTTAACTACTATAGAAGCTAAGAGGCTCGTGGGGGGAGGCCTGGACTATTTCGTGACTAACTTGTTGGGTGGTTAGCGGGTTAATTTCCTTGTCAGAATTCCATAGAAACAGGGTTAAACAGATAAGTATTAGCTTTATGCAAAATTGTTTGTCTATCTTATATATACTTCTAAGTTTATAAAGACTTCAATGCAAGATTATTTATCTAGATTGTTTATGTATTTTATATACATTGAAATGAATAATTATATCTTTGTTGTACAACTTCTGAATGTGAGATTATTCCTTTGTTTCTACATAGACCTTGATAGACAAGTTTAGTCTCCTGATCCATTAGAACACTGGTATGAATGTTTTCATAAAATACCATAGGATATACCAGAGTTTAAGTAACTAGGAAAGATAAAGATATTATTGTGAGTAAGCGGGAGGGATTCAATTTTTAACAAATAACAACGGTGAGTAAAGTTGCACTATTAAGCTGGTTATTACAAGAAGGGCAACCAAAATAACTAAAACCTTGAACGCATAGAACCCTTCTTGGGTATATCTTAATCTCTAATAAAATAAAATAAAACACAGAACAAAGAATGTAGAACGTTTATATACCATAAGATTAATGTGAAAGAATCATATATGTTGACCCACAGCAATGTAAAATTTGTGTGAGCCAAATTGTAAAGGAACTCTACAACAATTTAAATATCCTGGAGAAAAGGGTTTGTCCGGCAATAATTAAACAATTACGTTTTTAGTTATTTGGTTGTAGAATTGGTTAGTTCAACAAGACACGAAAGTATATTCCGAGATCAATTGAAAATATAGATAACCAATCTAATAACAAACACCTCATCGGAAGAGACACAAGCCTGCTCGATGCAATAGTCTCTCTTTTGGGTGCGTAAGGCCATATAATAACGAATAGTACTAATCCTGTACGAAGGGAAACGATAAAAGAAAAACCCAGAAGTTGCAATCAAAACTACTCATTGAAACACCAAACTTTAACATGGGATTATATCATTAATTTATGAATAATAAACAAGATTATATTCAGGTTATTGATGTTCAGAAGTGGTCGTGCCATTGTAAAAACAACAAGATAATGCACCTATTCATCATCAGGACCGCAACATTAACATTTTCTGAGTTATAAATTGTAAACCCCATTCTGCAAAAAAAAGTAATACATTCTTGTGAAAGAAACTTAATTAAGAACTGCAAGAACAAGGGTTAGTCTAACCTTCAGCAAAAGCAATCAAACCCTTAACAGCTAAGGCCTAGAAAACATTAGGTTTTTCCAAATGAGCGTGGAATGGAGATTGTGCCTGACGCCAGAACCGGAAGTTCGCCCTATAGCGGAAACTGTAACCTGCATTCAAGCAAAACCAACATTATTATCAGAACGAAATCATACCCACGTAGGAAAAGGGAAGACTTTCTTTTGTGGCTGCAAAGAAAGGCGATACCTTGAGCTACTATGCTGCTCGTTGGGAGCCACCGAGACTGGAGAAGACTAGAGACTGAAGCTTGAAATGAATATCTAACACTAAAATTCTTTCGGGGTCTACATTATAGTAAATAAAAAGGTACCTGGTCAATTGCGAGGAGGTATTGTTAACCATTCTGCAAGAAAATACCCAAACTTCTGAAGTGTTGGAGAGCTCACCTGGAGAGATGGAGAGATGAAAGGACTGAATGAGAAACCAAACGATGGGCCAGGAGGGGTACCCTTATCCTAACTCCCATCCGAGTAAGGACAGTAGTTGGATTAGAATATAGGAGATCCACAAAGGGAAGCTAACCATACATCAGATGGGTTGTTCTGGTTACCGGGTAAGGCATTTTTCTTTGAAATCAAGTGCCCTAGCCGCCCCTTGTTCTATGGTTGACCATGGATTTGTGGTGTTAGAGGATTGAATGAATTGTGATTCTTGATCCAAAATTGAAAGGTTAACGAGGCGGGATGGACGCACTGCTAGTGAGCCATTAGTTTCGCAGCTGACATATGACGCACTGCTAGTGAGCCATTAGTTTCGCATCTGACATATGCCCCCTCATGCGCAAAAAAAAGACCATCAAGATGATGAAATAGAAGAAATCATCTCTCATAACTGAAATCGGCATCTTTCCATCTAAAATGTCGTAATTAAATGTCGTAATTTCTAATGTAGGAGCCGGAGCGGCCGAGGCCTTATTTTGGTTTATTGAGCTCTTTCACATTCATGTCATTTTATGGTAGCTGTTGTTTTTCCCACAATATCGAGTTTTTATTAAGGAAACCATTATTTTTCATCGTGTCTCTCTTCCTATGAAAAACGTGGGATTGGGGCTTAAGCTATTTGCAGCGATTTTGTTTTGTATGACTATAGTGCTCATCAAGGTGACATACATTGCAATTACAAGTTATTCCGCATTGAACTGTTGTGTGCCCTATTTAGAAAGTGAGAAGGTTGGGTTGTTTGTGGACAACATTCTCCATAGTCCCTGGTTCTAGCTATATCCAATAAGGCAAGGATCCATGGCTTTAGTCATTGGGGCATTCACTCCCTGCTCATATTCACTTGAAATAGTGCTAATGTACGCATTTGATTCGTTGGCAAAGTTTTGTATGGTGTAGGTAAAAATTTTCAATTAGAAACTAGCAAGAAAGCGGTGCTGTTTTTTTGTTTTTGTTGAGAAGGTTTTTGTTGAGGAGGTTACATCAGCTACACCTTTTTCGGGTCCTTGATGATAAGTGGAGTGTCCACTTGAACTTTGAATAGAATTAAAAGTTCTTCACACATGTATGCTATGAGCGTTGTTAGCCTTGTTGGAGATTAATTCCAAATGCAACATGAACAGCTGGGCAGAAATCCGATTTGCTTTAGATATTCTAGACTGTTGGATGGTTCAAAGTCGTGGTGGATATTTTGCACATTACTGTGCATTAAATTTTTAGAATTAAATTCCCTGTAATAGCCAACTTCATTTCTTAAAAAGGCATCACTACTTGTTGCACTCAATACGCAGATAAGCTTTAGAAGATATTTTTATTATTTTATTGTTTAAAGTCAAATATGTTTTTAACATATAAATGTAATGAACAACAGTTCTCTTTTATGTTAGAAGAATGTTAGAAGATATTTTTATTATCTTATTGTTTAAAGTCAAATATGTTTTTAACATATAAATGTAATGAACAGCAGTCCTCTTTTATGTTAGAAGAATGTTAGAGAGTTTGAGAAATAGAAAAAGACAGAGAAGAAAATAGAGGAGAGAAACGAGCAAGAAAACAGAGTCATTGTGTTTTGGAGTAGAAATGCATTCTACAAGTTGTTTCAGCAACTGTCTGTGTGTTTCAGCAACAGACTATGTGGTGTTTCAACAACTTCCTACGAGATGCTGAACCATGAATGTGTGTTAAAAAAAACAGAGTTTGTAAAAATAGAGTATGGAGTTTTTAGTTATTCCAGAACTATAGTTCTCAAGAAGTTTGTAATTTTTATTGTCATTTTTATGGTTAATAAAAATAGAGCTTTTCTCCATATCTTGTTCGTCCAGATTTCTCTCATTTCTTTGTGTTGAGTTGAAGAACTTTGCTTCCTTTGTTTTGTTCAAAACTATCAGAAATTTCCATCTTGGTATCAGAGGTGGTCTAGGCACTCATTGAGTCAAAAACAGAGTTTGTTTTTTCACTGTAGGAGTTGTAAGAAGCTTATTGAGCACATTTTCTCGAGCAAAGAAAGATTTTTACTTGTTTTAATTATACAATGAGTATCTCTTCTTTACTTATACAGGTTAAGATGGCAGATGCTAGAACTGGTTTGACAAATTCCCAACTGCCATAGTTTAATGGGAAAATTCACAGTTATTGGTCCATAACAATGAAAGCATTGTTTGCTTCTCAAGGAATATGGGAGCTGGTTGAAACTGCCTATGCTGAACTTGCAGATGCAATAGCATTGGTTGCTTTGACATTAGCAGAAAGAGACCAGTTGAAGAGTGACAGGAAGAAGGCTGACAAAGCCCTCTTTTTTCTCTTCCAGTAAGTACATAAAAGTGTTTTTCTAGTCCAACAGGGCTAATGTATGGATTTGATTCATTGGCAATGTTTTGCATGGTGTAGGTAAAAATTTTCAATTAGAAAGTAGCAAGAAAGCATCACTGCTTTTTTGTTTTTGTTGAGAAGGTTTTTGTTGAGCAGGTTACATCATCTACACCTTTTGGGTCCTTGATGATAAGTGGAGTGTCCACCTGAACTTTGAACATAATTAAAAATTCTTCAAACATGCATGCTATGGGTGTTGTTAGCCTTGTTGGAATTTAATTCCAATTGCAACATAAACAGCTCGACAGAAATCCGATTTACTTTAGCTATTTGAGACTGTTGGATGCTTCAAAGTCGTGCTTGATATTTTGCACATTAATGTGCATTAAATTTTCAAAATTAAATTCCCCTGTAAGAGTCGATTTCATTTCTTCAAAAGACATCACTGCTTGCTGCATTCAATACGCAGATAAGATTTAGAAGATATTTTTATTATCTTATTTTTTAAAGTCAAATATGTTTTTAACATATAAATGTAATGAACAAGAGTTCTTTTTTATGTTAGAAGAATGTTAGAGAGTTTGAGAAATAGAAAAAGACAGAGAAGAAGACAAAGGAGAGAAAACAACAAGAAAAGAGAGTCACTATGTTTTGGAGTAGCAATGCATTCTACAGGTTGTTTCAGCAACTGTCTGTGTGTTTCAGCAACAGACTATGTGGTGTTTTAGCAACTGTCTACAAGGTGCTCAAACACGAAATTATTAGAAATTTCCATCTTGGTATCAGAGCTGGTCTAGGCACTCAGTGAGTCAAAAACAGAGTTTGTTTTTGCAGTGTAGGAGCTGTAAGAAGCTTATTGAGCACATTTTCTCGAGCAGAGAAAGTTTTTTTCTAGTTTTAATTATACAGTGAGTATCTCTTCTTTACTTATACAGGTTAAGATGGCAGATGCTGGAACTGGTTTGAGAAATTCCCAACTACCACAGTTTAATGGGAAAAATCACAGTTATTGGTCCATAACAATGAAAGCATTGTTTGCTTCTCAAGGAATATGGGAGCTGGTTGAAACTGGCTATGCTGAACTTGCAGATGCAATATCATTGGCTGCTTTGACATTAGTAGAAAGAGAGCAGTTGAAGAGCGAATGGAAGAAGGATGCCAAAGCTCTCTTTTCTCTCTTCCAATCAGTACATGAAAGTGTTTTTCCATGGATTGCAGCAATAACAAAATCCAAGGAGGCATGGGATATTCTCAAAACTGCCTATCAAGGCATGGAGAAGGTGAAGACTGTAAAGTTGCAAATGTTGAGGAGAGACTTTGAAACACTCAGCATGAAGGAATCTAATACAATAGATTCATTCTTCACTGAGGTTATTGGGTTGATAACCCAGATAAGATCTCATGGTGAGATTCTTGAAGAAAGAAGGATTCTAGAGAAGATCTTGAGAGGTTTACCCTCAAGGTTTGAAGCTATTGTGGTAGCAATAGAAGAAACAAAGGATCTCTCATAGTTCACAGTAGATGAACTCAGTGCTTCTCTTATGTCTCATGAACATAGACTGAGTAGAGGAATAGATTCCTCTTTTGAGCAAGCATTCAAGACTCAGATGTCTTTTGGCCAAGGAAAAGGTTGAGGCAGAGCAAATAAGAGAGGTCGTGGAAGAAGCCAAAACAAAGGTAGAAATAATCCTGCAAGCACAAGCAGAAGGAGCTCCAATCAGAACCAAGATGAAGGTTCAAGGAAACAGCAAGCTCATGGACAAAGGTATGACAAATCCCAAGTCCAATGTCATTATTGTAAGAAATATGGGCACTATGCCAATGAATGTAGGAAAAAACAAAATGACATGAATAGTATGCAGAATGCTAATTTTGCAAATGAAGAAGATAAGAATCCAAAGATTGTGCTGTTAACATATAACATTACACAAGACAAACAAGAAGATTCTTGGTTCTTAGACTCAGGTTGTAATAATCACATGACTGGAAATATTGCAATGTTTGCCAATCTAGATGAAAATGTGAAATATGAGGTAATAACAGGAACTGATAGTAAGATATCTGTCAAGGGTAAGGGTAGAGTCAGTATCCAAGCAAGAAATGGAGAATAGATGATTGTGCGAGAGGTATACTATGTACCTTGTGTGAAATGTAATCTTTTGAGCATTGGACAGCTCATTAACAAAGGTTACAATGTGTCCTTCAAAGATGATATCTGTACAATCAGAGACATACCTCCAAGTAAGAAGATCATTTCACAGGTGCAGATGAGCAACAATAGAATGTTTCCTCTCAAACTCGGGATAGATTTGAAGGAAGGAAGAACTATTGCAGCTGTAACACAAGAAGTCTTTCAGGAACAAGTGAAAGATGAGAATTGGTTGTGGCACTTGAGATTTGGACATCTCAATTTCAGAGGCTTGAATCTATTGCATAGAAAGGGAATAGTAAAGGGACTGCAATTGATCGAGAAATCGGACAGCCTTTGTGAAGGCTACATCTTGGGCAAGCAACACAAAGAAAGTTTTCCAGTAGGAAAGAGTTTAAGGGAAAAAGCACCCTTGGAAATTTTTCACTCTGATGTGTGTGGACTGATGCAAACACCATCATTTGCCGGAAATAAATATGTTTTAACTTTCATTGATGATTACACCAGAAAGACATGGGTGTATATGCTAAAACAGAAGAGTGAAGTGTTTGAGAAATTCCACCACTTCAAAGCACTTGTGGAGAAGTAATGTGGGAAGTATATCAAAGTGCTCAGAACAGATAGAGGAGGAGAGTACATCTCTAAATACTTTCTTCATTTTTGCAGAGAGAATGGCATACAAAAGCAGTTCACCGCAACTCAGCAAAACGGTGTTGCCGAAAGGAAGAATAGGACCATTCTTGACATGGTCAGAAGTATGCTGAAGGAAAAACACTTGCCGCATGAGTATTGGGCAGAAGCTGTCACTTGCACAGTTTACATCTTGAATAGATGCCCAATTAAAGCTGTCATGAAAAAAATACCAGAAGAAGCATGGAGTGTTCAAAAGCAAATTGTCACACACATGAGAGTATTCAGTTGTGTAGCATATGCACATGTACCGGATCAGCTAAGGAAGAAGCTTGACAGTAAGGGGGAGAAGTGTGTTTTTATTGGCTATTGTGATGAGTCAAAAGCATACAAACTCTATAATCCATCCACCAAGAAATTGATAGTAAGCAGGGATGTGTAGTTCATTGGAGAAAAAGCTTGGGATGGAAGCTTAGAGAAGACAGTGAATGTGAAGACAATTGTGTCTCACGAAGAAGAAGAGGAAGGGACAGCAATAAATAATCCTTCCTTGGTGGCTCCTCCTCCACCACAGCAAGTACAACAAACCACACCACAAGCTGGAATTCGAACAGCCTTGAGAAGTCAATGAAGTGCTTCTCCAAGCAAACCACAGGGATCAGAAATACCCTCAATTTCGGATGGAACTTCAAGCACACCAAGAAGACCAAGATTCAGAAATCTGAATGAGATTTATGAACAAGGAGAGGTAAGTAATAATACCAGTCTGAATTCATTATTCGCTTTGTATTGTCATGTTGATGACCCAGTTCATTTTGAAGATGTTGTAAATGAAGATAAATGGATTGAAGCAATGAATGAAGAAATTGGTGCAATTCAAAAGAGTGAAACATGGGAGTTAGTGGACCTCCCTGAAGGCAAAGATGCCATTGGAGTTAAGGTTGTCTATAAGACCAAAAGCAATGTTGAAGGCAAGATTGACAGGCACAAAGGAAGACTTGTTGTGAAAAGCTACAAGCAGCAACAAGGCAAAGTCTATGATGAAACCTTTGCACCAGTAGCAAGGATGGAAACAGTGAGAATAATGTTGTCTATTGCGGCACAACACAAATGGAAGATTTATCAGATGGATGTTAAATCTGCATTCCTGAATGGAGTGTTAAAAGAAGAGGTTTATGTTGAACAACCTCCAGGCTATGAAGTTGAAGGCCAAGAGCATAAAGTCTGCAAACTGAAGAAGGATCTTTATGGGATGAAGCAAGCTCCAAGAGCATGGTACAACATAATAGATGCTTATCTGATTGAGAATGGGTTTGATAAGTGTGATGGTGAACCCACACTCTACATAAAGGAGAATGACGTTAAGATTATTATTGTTGTTTTATATGTAGATGATTTGATTTTTACTAGAAATGATGCTTCTCACATTGTTGATTACGTAGTAGTCATGAAAAGTGAATTTGAAATGATTGACTTTGGCTTCTTAAGATATTTTCTTGCAATTGAAGTAGACCAAAGTGAAAATGGTGTTTTCATTTCTCAAGTTAAATATGTAGAAGCAATGTTGAAGAGATTTAACATGCAGAACAACAAGGTAGTTGTGACTCCAACTGTAATGAGGTTGAAATTGACCAAAGAAGACATTAGCAAGGATTTTGATCCAAAATTGTAGAAGAGAATAGTTGGAAGCATTATGTACTTGACTGCAACTAGGCTGGACATTATGCACGCTATGAGTTTAATCTCCTGATATATGGAGAGACCGAAAGAGACTCATTGGCAGGCAGGCAAGAGGATTCTAAGGTATGTGAATCGAACGGAGGGGTTTGGTACTTTATACTCCTATTTTGAAAGATTCATGTTGACAGGTTACACTGATAGTGATTGGGCTGGAAGTGTTGATGATAGGAAAAGCACATCGGGATATGTGTTTCATATGGGATGGAGATCCATCTCATGGGCTTCCAAGAAGCAACCAGCTATGTCTTTATCAACAACAGAGGTAGAGTATGTGGCAGCAACAGTAGCAGCATGCCAAGCAGTGTGGCTGAGAAGAGTTCTCAGAGGTTTGTGTCATGAACAAGAAAAGGGTACAACCATTTTTTGTGACAATAGCTCAGCAATAGCATTGTCTAAAGACTCTGTTTTGCAGCACTGCAGAACAGAGGATCAGTTAGCTGACATATTGACAAAACCATTGGGAAAGAAAAGTTTTGATCATTTCAGGAAATGCTTGGGTATGCAGAAAAAACCCAACAGTTGAAATTAAGCAGGAGTGTTGGAATTTAATTCCAACTGCAACATAAACAGCTAGACAGAAATCCGATTTACTGTAAATATTCTAGACTGTTGGATGCCTCAAAGTCATGCTTTATATTTTTCACATTACTGTGCATTAAATTTTCAGAATTAAATTCCCCTGTAACAGCCAACTTCATTTCTTCAAAAGGCATCACCACTTGCTGCATTCAATACGCAGATAAGCTTTAGAAGATATTTTTGTTATCTTATTATTTAAAGTCAAATATGTTTTTAACATATAAATGTAATGAACAATAGTTCCTTTTTATGTTAGAAGAATGTTAGAGAGTTTGAGAAATAGAAAAAGATAGAGAAGAAGGCAGAGCAGAGAAAACAACAAGAAAACAGAGTTGCTGCGTTTTGGAGCAGCAATGCATTCTACAGGTTGTTTCAACAACTGTCTGTGTGTTTCAGCAACAGACTGTGTGGTGTTTCAGCAACTGTCTACAAGATGCTGAAACATGAATCTGTGTTAAAAAAATAGAGCTTGTAAAAATGGAGTATGGAGTTTTTAGTTATTCAAAAACTGTAGTTCTGAAGAATTTTGTAATTTTTATTGTCATTTTTATGGTTAAAAAAAACAGAGCTTTTCTCCATATCTTCTTTGTCCAGATTTCTCTCATTTTTTTGTGTAGCAAGAAAGCAACACTATTTTTTTGTTTTTGTTGAGAAGGTTTTTGTTGAGCAGGTTACATCAGCTACACCTTTTTCGGGTCCTTGATGATAAGTGGAGTGTCCACCTGAACTTTGAACAGAATTAAAAATTCTTCACACATGCACACTATGAGGGTTGTTAGCCTCTTGAGGTACATGAAGGAGGGCCTGTGCGTTCTCACTCTGCTTCCCTTAAGCTTGTTGTTGGTGTCATTAGTTACAGGCCAAGGTTTGTGAAATATCCAGTAGGCAATAATTTTGTTTTACTGATGATTGCAGCGGATATTTCAGCACGGTGCCATTGCCTCTTGTAGTAAAAGCTTCTATGAGATTTATCAAATGTAATAAATTCCTCGATCCGGGAAAAATCAAAAGTTTCAAATCGACCCATTTCAAAACCCATTTTGCAAAAGTTGTAATTTGATCTATTTACCAATAATAATAAGAAAAATGGCAAATACTTTTTGCTTGAGACATAGAAAAGAACTATAACATATTTGTGTTGAAATTTTGTTTTTTAAATGTTGTGGTAATGTTGAAACAAAGTATATAGATTAATTAATTTATGTGGGGTTTAATCTTCAGTAAATTCAATGTTGAAATGTATGTAAAAGCTGAAAACCAATTGTGAAGGTTTGGCTAATCCTAAAAGACATCAATCCTGACAGCATTCTAGTGTTAATCTTCCATCTAACATATGAGTTGAGTTGGCCATGGCCTTTATATAGTACTGAAAAATGTTGAAACTTTGTTTTTTAATTTTTTGGGGGGTAAACATGTCTTGTGAAAATGCTTTTCTCTCATTGTAACTCATAATAAGTTGTCTGATCATAGAATCTCCAAACAAATAGAAAAAGGGTCCATGGATCTTGAGAATTCTGAAGAATGATATGATTTAATTATGATCTTAATTTTTTGTAGGAGTAATATGTCTTGTGAGAATGCTTTGTTCTCATTGTAACTTGTAGTAAGTTGTTTGATCATAGAATCTCCAAAGTGGTAGCAAAAGGGTTCATGGATCTTGAGAATTCCAAAGAATGATATGGCTTCATTAGGATTTGCACTTGGACAGTGAGTTGTTCTGGCACAAATCTATATACCCCTTTCATCATAGTACTTATAAATAAACACCCTTAGTTGTTCAATATCAAGGTGTGGACTGCTATCAACAGAAGACTTTCCATGCATATCACTAGCAATTGCTATTATATGTTTAGCAGTGGTCAATTGCCATGGTGAGCGGAATTGGATGCTAGGGTCCATACACTTTGAGATCTTGCTGAAAATCAATGAAGTTTTCTAGACCATTAGCGAAGAACAAAGTGACCATGAGGGGATGAGATGGGGTGAATTAATTCTGTGAAAGGTCATTGGAATTTTGTTTTTCTTCGACAAAAGAAAGACCCCTATTGATTTTGCATCTGGGCTATGCAGGCCTTGTTATATATATATGATTGTTGTGTCATCCACATGTGAACTCCACGTTACTGAAACGGTTCCATGTAGGGTGGTAGTTGCAGGCAGTGCCACCCATATGGATTGGTGGGATGGAGATTCTAGTTATCAGCCATATGCATCATTGACCTTAAACTCTTTTGTCATCATTTGTTGTGTTTATAATCATAGAAGTGGTATCAATGGCCTTAATTCAGGCATTGGGAAATGTAATGCATGGGCTTATCATAGTTTTGGAATATATGATTGGGTGTTTCATAGATTTGTTTTTTGCATTAGTACATGGGTGTATGAGCTTCATTTAGGAAGAAATTAGTGCTATAACTGGACTGATAGGTACTGTGTTTACTGAATTATTAGATTATTTGTGCACTGCCCTCCATGCCATTGCAGAGCTTGTTGGGGGAAATCCTGTGGAATGTCATAGAGATGTTGGTTCAGTTACTGTTGACCATATTGAACTATTTTGTAGATGTAGTGGCCTCTTTGATAGGTAGTTCATAAGGCTAGGTAATGATGTCACTCTATGGAGGTCTTCTTCAGCAACTTATGAGTTTTCTGTAATATATCACAAATATCTTGATTGAAGGTTTTCATTTGGATTTGAACTAAAGATTGTATATATGGATTGCAATCCTCTCATTGGCCTTCTAGCTCACAGAGTTGATGATGAAATTTTTATCCTTTAAATATAAGGATATGCACTAGCTTTATTTGTTCCTGAAAGGGTTTACTTGGTTGGTCCCTGGTCTTTGACCTAAGATTTCAATGATTTCTTAGGAAAATAAGGACCTAAACATTTTTTGGTTCTTGCTCTTTTGCAGGCCTTTATTGGTGTCGAATTCTATGATCACAATCTGGGGAAAATCATTGGGTTGGGCCTAGCAGATACAAAGTAGAAGTTCAATTTTTTTGAATGTTTTGCAAGAGGTAAAAAATTTCAATTAGAAAGTAGGAGGAAAGCAGCATTGTTTTTTTGTTTTTGTTGAGAAGGTTTTTGTTGAGCAGGTTACATTAGATACACCTTTTTCGGGTCCTTGATGATAAGTGGAGTGTCCACCTGAACTTTGAACATAATTAAAAATTCTTCACACAGGCATGCTATGAGGGTTGTTATCCTCCCGAGGTACGCGAAGGATGGCCTGCGCATTCTCACTCTACTTCCCTTAAGCCTGTTGTTGGTGTCATTAGTTACAGGCCAAGGTTTGAGAAAGATCCAGTAGACAATAATTATGCTTTACTGATGATTGCAACAGATATTTCAGCATGGTGCCATTCCCTCTTGTAGTAAAAGCTTCTATGACATTTATCAAATGTAATAATTTCCTCGATCTGGGAAAAATCAAAAGTTTCAAATCGACCCATTTCAAACCTCATTTTGCAAAAGTTTTAATTTGATCTTGTTTTTTTATTGTTGTGGTAATGTTGAAACAAAGTGTATAGATTAATTAATTTATGTGGGATTTAATCTTTAGTAAATTCAATGTTCAAATGTATGTGAAAGCTGAAAACCAATTGTGAAGGTTTGGCTAATCCTAAAAGACATCAATCCTAACAAAATTCGAGTATTAATCTTCCATCTAAAATATGAGTTGAGTTGGCCATGGCCTTTATATAGTACTGAAAAATGTTGAAACGTTGTTTTTGTATTTTTTGGGGGGAAATATGTCTTGTGCAAATGCTTTTCCCTCATTGTAACTCGTAATAAGTTGTCTGATCATAGAATCTCCAAACAAATAGAAAAAGGGTCCATGGATCTTGAGAATTCTGAAGAATGATATGATTTAATTACGATCTTAATTTTTTGGGGGAGTAATATGTTTTGTGAGAATGTTTTGTTCTCATTGTAACTTGTAGTAAGTTGTTTGATCATAGAATCTCCAAATAGGTAGCAAAAGGGTTAATGGATCTTGAGAATTCCAAAGAATGATATGCCTTAATTAGGATCTACACTTGGACAGTGAGTTGTTCTAGCACAAAGCTACATACCCCTTTCATCATAGTACTTCACGATAAGCACCATTAGTTGTTCAATATCAAGGTGTGGACTGCTATCAACAGACGATTTTCCATGCATATCAATAGTGGTTGCTATTATATGTTTAGGAGTGGTCAATTCCCATGGTGAGCGGAATTGGATGCTAGGGTCCATACACTTTGAGATCTTGCTGAAAATCAATGAAGTTTTCTAGACCATTAGCGAAGAACAAAGTGACCATGAGGGGATGAGACGGCATGAATTAATTCTGTGAAAGGGCATTGGAATTTTGTTTTGCTT
>APFE031489616.1:69423-89231 GCA_000404065.3 Pinus taeda
TATGATTGTTGCGTCTTGCACATGTGAACTGCATGTTACGACAAGGTTCCACGCAGGGTGTTAGTTCCAGGCACTGCCACCGATATGGACTGGTGGGATGGAGATTCCAGTTATCATCCATATGCACCATTGACCTTAAATTCTTTTGTCATCATTTGCTATGTTTAAAATCGTAGAAGTGGTATCAGCAACTTTGATTCAGGCATTGGAAATCCCTGGAGAATTAATTCTCTCCATCCTGGGAAATGTAATGCTGGGGCTTACCATAGTTTTGGAATATATGATTAGGCGTTTCATAGATTTGTTTATTGCATTAGTACTTGGGTGCCTGAGCTTCATGCGGGAAGAAATCATTGCTATATTGGGACTATTGGGTACTGTGTTTATAAAATTTTAGACTATCTGCGCACTGCCCTCCTTGCCATTGCAGACCTTGTTGGGGAAATAATGGGGAATGTCATAGAGATGTTGGTTCAGTCACTGTTGACCATATTGAACTATTTTGTAGATGCAGTGGCCTCTTGGAAAGGTAGTTCATAAGGTTATGGAAGGATGTAGCTCTATGGAGACTTGCATTAGCAACCTTATGAATATTCTATAATATATCACAAATAATTTGATTGAAGGTTTTCCTTTGGATTCAAACTAATGTTTGTATATATGGATTGCAATCCTTTGATTGGCCTTCTAGCTCACAGAATTGATCATGAAAATTCGATCCTTTAAAGATAGGGATATGCACCAGCTTTATTTGTTCCGGAAAGGCTTTACTAGGTTGGTCCCGGGTCTTTGACCTGAGATTTCAACACCTTCTTAGGAAGATAAGGACCTGCACCTTATTTGGTTCTCTCTTTTGCAGGCCTTTATTGGTCCTGAATGCCATGATTAAAATGCAGGGAAAATCATTAGGTGGGGCCTAGCAGACACAAAGTAGAAGTTCAAAGTTTTTTAAATGTTGTTCACTTGCAAAAGAGGTAAAAATTTTCAATTAGAAAGTAGCATTATTTTTTGGTTTTTGTTGAGAAGGTTACATCAGCTACACCCTTTTCGGGTCCTCGATGATAAGTGGAGTTTCCACCTGAACCTTGAACAAAATTAAAAATTCTCCACAGAGGTTCATCCAGAAAATTTCCCTCATAGAATGTAGAGAGACTTTCTCCAGGGCTGGTAAACTTTACCCAAAAATAGTTTAAGTGGAAAGCCAGACATACTTTCTTCTAAACATGCGTATAGAATGTAGAGACAGTCTCCATCCTGTAAACTTTACCCACAAATACTTTAAGTGGAAAGCCTCACATACTTTCTTCTAAACAAGGTTGAGAAATGTTGGTGAAGGACATGGGTTCTAACATCCCTGATAAGCTTATCCCATGTCGGTGTTGTCCATTGTTCCACAAGATTATCAGGGACATCTATCCTCTTCCACTTCACGTTCTGGAGGCAGCATTCTTCCATTCTGAAATATCATGTAGCCTTATAAGATTCCAAGAGTTCATCCAAGCTTTTAGTTCATGTCAACTGCTCAATTTGATTTAAATAATTTTCCAGTTCACAGCATGAGCTGACCACCCATTATGAGGGTTGTTAGCCTCCCGAGGTAAGTGGAGGAGGGCCTGTGCGTTCTCAGCCTGCTTCCCTTAAGCCTGTTGGTGATGTCATTGTGATTAGTTACAAGGCGAAGGTTTGAGAAAGATCCATTAGGTAGTGATTCTGCTTTATTGATGATTGCAGTGGATATTTCAGCATGGTGCCATTGCCTCTTGTAGTAAAAGTTTCTCTAATATTTATCAAATGTAATAAATTCATCGATCTGGAAAAAATCAAAAGTTTCAATTCAACCCAGTTCAAAGCTCATTTTGCAAAAGTTGCAATTTGATCTTTTTACCAATAATAATAAGAAAAAGGGAAAATTCTTTTTGCTTGAGAGGTAGAAAAGACCTATAACATATTTTTGTTGAAATTTTGTTTTTCTATTGTTGTGGTAATGTTGAAACAAAGTGTATAAATTAATTAATTTGTGTGGGGTTTAATCTTGAGTAAATTCAATGTTCAAATGTATGTGAAAGTTGAAAACCAAATGAAGTATCTCAATCTGTCCCTCTCATTATTGGTTACAAATAAGATTGGCTCAATAAATGGGGAGTTGATTTGATTTTAAAAATTTCATGCAACGATGTGAAGTGATATACATCCTCCATTATTGTAAATTTATGGTCAGTTTTTTTCTTTTGTGTTTTTTATCTAAGAGAAAGCGGCTTGCAAATATGGAGCGTCAGTAATCATTAAGGAAGAGGTTAACCATGCAGCATCTACCTTTCTTTAAGCCGAGAATTTCAATTATTCCTCAGTTTGGAAAATTCGATGGTAGATTTGTGAGTAGTGGGTATTGGGTAGTAAAATGAAGAATCTGAGCATTTTATCTTGATTAGATCCTCTGCAGCCATGGTTAGGTGGCAGCAAAGTTAGATCCCTCATTGCATAGCAATCGACAGAAACAAGGCCTGCCAATATCACTGTTCGAAATGGTGCAAAAGTAAATTCAATCATCAGCTACATGGATTTTGTTATGGTACCTTAGGAGAATTTGATTGATAATGGTTTTTTGTTATGGTATTTTAGTGCATTTGATTCATAATGTTTTTTTCAAAATTTGAGGATGAATTTTGAATTATTTCTTCTATTTCAGAAGCATTGAGAATAATGCAAGGACAAGAGAGTAGCAGAAAATGCTTGGCATACTGTGCCCGTGAACTTGGCACGGATGCCTTTAGAGGTATTTACCTATTGATCAAACCATGTCAGTCCTAATGCTACAGAGATTATGTGAAGACTATTTGACCTCACTGTTATGAGAACATATGAATCAATTTCATATTATTTCACTTTCTAATTCATACCTCTGTTCAAAGGAGTGAAAACTGTTCTGGCGTGTCTACTTTGTGGTTGATCTATGAAGAATTTCCTCCAACTTTTAAGGAAAGGCTTCAGGTGATGTATTTCCTACATCTAGGGCTTCAGTCATGGCTCTTTTTTGCAACCTTTGACTGTTTCTTCTTGACTGCAGGGTGTGTATTTGCATTTTGATTCAAATAATTCATTACAACTAATTGTTGCAGATGTGCTCATGCAATTTTTGACGTGTTATGCAGTTTATACTGGAAACTGAAGTATGTAAATTGTCTAGAATTTATCTGGGATTATGGGGTGATAAGAAATTTAATATTCCAAGAAGAGGAGGTAGTAGTAGATTCTAAATAAATTAGCAATGCAACAACATAAATGTTTGCAACAAATTTAGAGAGATCCACCTTTTTTTTAGGAGAACAACTTTGAGCAACCAAACACTGACATTTTGTCTTCACAAGAAAGGTGTTCTCTACCAAGCCTAGCTTCTCTCTAAGAACCTTAACATCCCCTTTGCAAAGAATTTCATTAGAATGAAAACAACCCGCATTTAAAGCATTTCTCCACCTCTCCTAATTAGAAATACAATTTCGGGTTCTCTACTAATTTTCTCCACACCATTTAATCTAACAATGCACATAGAGCATGTATATTTATACCTGTGCATTGGAAATACCATTTTATATTTTAATTTTAGTATTTTTGTTTTATTGTTATTACTTGAATTTGTTCTCAACAAATGGTTGTGTTTCTTTTGGTTTTAGTGAAAGTATGGGCTCCAATTTTGGCTCTCTTATTATGGAGTATAATTCATCTTTGAGAATTTTTCAATTATTAAATTAGGTTAGTCAATTTCTTAAAATATTAAATTTATTTCAAAAAAAGTTTGTTACTTTTTGACACTGGCTTGAAATATTAAACGTATTCCAAATTTTTTTTGTTACTTTATAGATAAGGCATAGATTTCTTGGCTCTATGATGAAAATAATGAAGGGAAAATACATCTTAATCTGTTACTTGTGCTCATTGACTGAAAAATACACAGTGAAAGAAAAATGCATATTATGCTAATTGAGGAATGTTTTTTGCTTGTCGAACTTAACATTTTACAACAATGAACTAACAATATTCATGATGAAAATAGCAATATGGAAGATTTATCTGCATAATGAAAAAGGAAATATGGGAGATTCCAATCACATTCTAAGGCATTTTTTTAAAATGTGGATGTGACAAAAGGTTGTTGTGGAAGGTGTTCTTTGTATATGGGAAATTTCTTGATCATTGTGTATAATCCTAATGTTGATAGATATGTTTACTAAGTGGTTCCAGTTAATGGGGCATTGATCTGAGCATTCAATATATTTTTATTCTTTATCAAAGTATTCTTTTGTTGTATTTGTGTTCTTCAATTTATTCCTTACATCGTTTCCTTTGCAACATCTGGTGCAAATGCTAGTTACGACCTTGTCCCAAAGATAGCTAGTGGTCGCACTTCGCCAAAGATCGATGATGCAAAGTATGAATGTATATCATAATGATGGTTGATATTATTTCAATTAAAATGTAGCATAATGAATTCAGCATAACATGCATCTAGAAAAAAGTTGGTAATAATAGAAATCATAAATATATATGTATCGAAATAGGTTAATTAAAATGCATTAATTGTAATGTTTAGTATCGTTCGATATTGACATGTGTTAGGTCCCTACAATACTAGTGATTACCCCATTGCTATTCTAGTTGTATCCCTTTTAAATATCGTTGTGCCCCTATTGTCACCATATTGTTATTATTGTGCCCAATAGAATCTCTCTATTGTTATTTTTATGCCTTTATATTATTATTGTTAGGTCAGCTCGTTATATTGTGACTCCTACTCCTATATATAGAAAGGAGTTTTTGTCATTTGAATCAACAAGGAATTAGCAGATTCAAAATTTTATTACAAGAAAAGGTTGTACGTGCCCAATCAGAACAACATTAAAAATTTGATTTGGGATGAATATCATAGGAGTCATTACGCTGGACACCCAGGATATCAAAAAATGATCACCACACTCCAAAAAGAATATTATTGGCTTGGAATGAAGACAGATGTGGCTGGATACTTGGCACGTTGTCTAGAATGCCAAAAAATTAAAGTAGAACACCAACATCCTACGGGGTTATTACAACCATTACCTATTCCGCAATGGAAGTGGGAAACCATCTCTATGGATTTTATAACGAATTTTCCTAAGTCAAGGAAAATTAACGACTCCATCATTGTGGTCGTGGACAAGCTAAGTATGTTAGCACATTTTATACTAGTACAATCTACTTACAGAGCTATGCAGATCACCCACATTTTCATGCAAATATATTTAAGTTGCATGGGTTACCAAAGACAATAATCTCAGATCGTGATGTAAAATTTACATGAGTTTTTTGGAAAACATTATTCGAAGGATTGCAGACTCAGCTGAATTTCAGTACGGCTTATCACCATCAAACTGACAGGAAAATGGAATGGGTGAACCAGGTGGTGGAAGACATGTTAAGAGCATATGTGATGCAGCAAACAACCAAGTGGGAGGACTACCTCCACTTGGCTGAATTCGCGTACAATAATGGATATCATACATCGTTGCAAATGAGCCCATTTGAAGTATTGTACGGGCAGAAGTGCCACACCCCTTCAAGCAGGGGTGGACCGAAGACAATTTGATATTAGGTCCCGAAATTCTTAAGGAAATGGAGGAAATGGTTAAAAAGGTACGTTCTAATCTGAACGCAGCTCAAGATAGACTAAATAATTTTTCTGAGTAAAAAGGAGGTTCAAGGGGTATCAATTCGACGATCATGTGTATGTGAGAATTTGAGCCAGAGAGAACATGTGACAATGCAACAGGTGCACTAAGTTGGCACCCTAATTCTGTGGACCTTTTCAGATCTTGGCTAGAATCGGGTCGGTAGCGTATCAGCTCACCCTGGCATCTCATATATAGGTCCATAAAGTTTTTGATATTTCCATGTTAAAAAAATATTTTTATGATCCTAAGCATGTAATCAGCTGGTAGGATATACTGGTAAGGTACAGCTCTAGTAGATCAATCTAAATGAGTTCTGTTAAAGAAAAAATTGATTTAAGATGTTGCTTGTTTCACGTTGAACCGGAAGGAGAAATATTGGTCGAACCATTGAACATCCTCTGACCGGAGAGAACTAATGTTGCGGAAATGGGTTATTACCCAAGTTAAAGTGCATTGGCAACACTTTGGGCCTGATGGGGCCACTTGGGAAGATGAAGAACTTATGAGAAGAGCTTATCCAGGGTTGTTCATCGTCGAAAGACATCAGGACAATGTCCAATCTTAGGGGGGAGATGTAATGCCCCGTGAAAAAAAAGTAAATATTTGGTTTATTGTGGTAAATATAAACTGAACATGATATTATTATTTCTTTGAAATTTAAATATGTTTTTTTTCATTATGAGATGTAACAAGTGTTTCTTTAAAGGATGGTAATTTCACAAGGAGGAAGTTGTCCTCTCGAGGTAAAAGAAAGACAGTTGCTGTGAGAGCAACCCTAACTACCTCCCCTAACTGGAAGAGTTTACAGAGAAAGAGGGGGAAGGGGAGGAAAATTTTCACTGTAGGGATAGGCAGATAAAAGTGAAGCAAAAAGGGCTAAATCTGGTGATGATCAGATACCCTGCACGTTGTGCGAGTAACTTGTGGAAGACTATGGTCTAGCATGTAAGCAAGGGGGAAGATTCTGGTCTTGAAAAATGAATGTCATGGTCGGGCCGGGATGGTAATTTCTCAAGGAGGAAGCCATCCTCTTGAGGTAAAAGAAAGACAGTTGCTGTGGCAGCAACCCTAACTACCTCCCCTAACTAGAAGAGTTTACAGAGAAAGAGGGGGAAGGGGAGGAAAATTTGCCCTGTAAGGATAGGCAAATAAAAGAGAAACAAAAAGGGCTAAGTCCGGTGATGATCAGATAGCCCTGCACACCGTGCGAGTAACTTATGGAAGACTATGGTCTAGCAAGTAAGAAAGGGGGGAGATTCTAGTCCTGAAAGACGAATCTCAAAGATTTATCACAAATTCAGAATTTTATTACAAGAAAAGGTTGTAGTGCCCAATTAGAACAACATTAAAAATCTGATTTTGGATGAATATCATAGGATTCATTACACTCGACACCAAGGATATAAAAAATGATCACTACACTCCGAAAAGAATATTATTGGCTGGGTATGAAGAAATATTTGGCTGGATACTTGGCACATTGTATGGAATGCCAACAAATTAAAGCAGAACACCAACATCCTGCAGGGTTATTACAACCATTACCTATTCTGGAATGGAAGTGGGAAACCATCTCTATGGATTTTATAACGGATTTGCCTACTTCAGGGAAAAATAAGGACTCAATCATGGTGATGGTGGAAAAGCTAAGTATGTCAGCACATTTTATACTAGTGCAATCTACTTATAGAGATGTGCACATCGCCCACATTTTCATGCAAAATATATTTAAGCTGCATGGGTTACCAAAGACAATAATCTCAGATCGTGATGTAAAATTTACATCGGTCTTTTGGAAAACATTGTTCGAAGAATTGGGGACTCAACTGATTTTCAGTATGGTTTATCACCGTCAAACTAACAGGCAAATGGAATGGGTGAACCAGGTGGTGGAAGACATGTTAAGAGCATATGTGATGCACCTACCAACCAAGTGGGAGGACTACTTGAACTTGGTTGAGTTCGCATACAATAATTTCCATTATACATCATTGCAAATGAGCCCATTTGATGTATTGTACGGGCGGAAGTGTTGCACTCCTTCAAGCTGGGGTGGACGAGAAGACAGATTGATGTTAGGTCCTGAAATGCTCAAGGAAATGGAGGAAATGGTTAAGAAGGTACGTTCTAATCTGAAGGCAGCTCAAGATAGAGAAAAGTATTTTACTAAGCATAAAATGAGGTTTAAGGAGTATCAAGTCGACAATCATGTGTATGTGAGAATTCGAGCAAGAGAGAGCACATTACAATGCAGCAGGTGCACTAAGTTGGCACCCCGACTCTATGGACCTTATCAAATCTTGGCTAGAGTCGGGTCGATAGCGTACCAGCTCGCCCTGCCATGTCATATACAGGCTAACAATGTTTTTCATGTTTCCTTGTTAAAAAAAAATGTTTATGATCCTAAGCATGTAATGAGCTGGAAAGATATACAGGTAAGGTATAGCTCCAGTAGATCAATCTAAATGAGTTTTGTTAAAGAAAAAATTGATTTAAGATTTTGCTTGTTTCATGTCAAACCGGAAGGAGAAATCTTGGTGGAACCATTGAACATCCTCGATCGAAGAGAAGTAATACTATGGAAATGGGTTATTACCCAAGTTAAAGTGCAGTGGCAACACTTTGGGCCTGATGGGGCCACTTGGGTAGATGAAGAATTTATGAAAAGAGCTTATCTAGGGTTGTTCATGGCCAAAAGACATCAGGGCGATGTCTAATATGAGGGGGGGAGACGTAATGCCCCAGGAAAAAAATGTAAATTTTTGGTTTACTGTGGTAAATATAAACTAAACCTCATATTATTATTTGTTTGAAATTTAAATATATTTGTTCCCATTATGAGGTGTAACAAGTGTTTCTTTAAAGGATGGTAATTTCTCAAGGAGGAAGTTGTCGTCTTGAGGTGAAAGTAAGATAGCTTGTATGAGAGCAACCCTAACTACCTCCTCTAACTAGAAGAGTTTCCAAAGAAAGAGGTGGAAGGGGAGGAAAATTTGCATTGTATGCACAGGAAGAGAAAAGACAAACAAAAAAAAAAGGGCTAATTATGGTTATGATGAGATAGCCTTGCTTGCTGTGCGAGTAACTTGGAGAAGACTATGGTCTAGAAAGTAAGCAAGCAAGGAGATTTTGGTGCTGAAAGATGAATCTCATGCTTGGGGAGTCGAGAAGCAGCAGACCTAGATTCGGGTGACCTTCAAGAAGATCTTTACCAGCTGAAAACACGAGGTACGTAAAGAAACCCATGGGGAAGAATTGTTGTGTGAACTTTGTAATGTTTCATATTTTGTGTTAAAAGAAGGATGTGGGAGGTTTTCTTTATAGTGAACAGTGGAGGATATATGACAGGAGAGATTTGTCTCATCTTCATAATATCTTTCCAATGTAAGAGCTTAGTAGCCTGCGAGGAGTTTCTTGTTGTTTTTTTAAATTGGAGATAAATGAAAGAGAATTTTATAGGAAAATTTATCCAAAAATTAGAAAAAACAGAAAGCTCAAAGATTTATAGCAGATTCAGAATTTTGTTACAAGAAAAGGTTGTACGTTCCCAATCAGAACAAAATTAGAAATATGATTTTGAATGAATATCATAGGATTCATTACGCTGGACACCCAGGATATCAAAAAATGATCACTACACTCTTAAAAGAATATTATTCGCTCGACATGAAGAAAGATGTGGCCGGATACTTGGCATGTTGTCTGGAATGCCAACAAATTAAAGCATAACACCAACATCCTGCGGGGTTATTACAAATATTACCTATTCCAGAATGGAATTGGGAAACCATCTCTATGGATTTTATAACGGATTTTCCTATGTCAAGGAAAAATAACAACTCCATTATGGTGGTGGTGGACAAGCTATGTATGTCATAACATTTTATACCAGTGCAATCTACTTACAGAGTTGTGCAAATCGCCCATGTTTTCATGCAAAAAATATTTAAGCTGCATGGGTTACCAAAGATAATAATCTCAGATCGTGATGTAAAATTTACATTGGTCTTTTGGAAAACATTGTTCGATGAATTGGGGACTCACCTGAATTTCAATACATCTTATCACCCTCAAACTAACAGGCAAATGGAAGGGGTGAACCAGGTGGTGGAAGACATGTTAAGAGCATATGTGATGCAGCAACCAACCAAGTGGGAGGACTACGTGCACTTGGTTGAGTTCATGTACAATAAAAGCTATCATACATCATTCCAAATGAGCCCCTTTGAAGTATCGTACAGGCAGAAGTGCCACACCCCTTCAAGCTGGGATGGACCGGAAGACAGATTGATGTTAGGTCCCGAAATGCTTAAGGAAATGGAGGAAATGGTTAAAAAGGTATGTTCTAATCTGAAGGCAGCTTAGGATAGACAAAAGAATTTTGTTGAGTGGAAAAGGAGGTTTATGGAGTATCAAGTCGGCGATCATGTGTATGCGAGAATTCGAGCAAGAGAGAGCACATTACAATGTATCAGGTGCACTAAGTTGGCACCTCGATTCTGTGGACCTTTTTAGATCTTAGCTAGAATCGGGTTGGTAGCGTACCAACTCACCCTCCCAAGTCATATACAGGTCCACAACGTTTTCCATGTTTCCATGTTAAAAAAATATGTTTATGATCCTAAACATGTAATGAGCTGGCAGGATATACAGGTTAGGTATAGCTCTAGTAGATCAATCTAAATGGGTTATGTTAAAGAAAAAACTATTTTAAGGTGTTGCATGTTTCAGATCAAACTCAAAGGAGAAATCTTGGTTCAACCATTGAACATCGTCCACACGAGAGAAGTAATGCTATGGAAACGGGTTATTACCCAAGTTAAACTGCAGTGGCAACACTTTGGGCTTGATGGGGCCACTTGCGAAGATGAAGAACTTATGGAAAGAGCTTATCCATGGTTTTTAATGGCCGAAAGACATCAAGACGATGTCCAATCTTATGGGGAGAGATGTAATGCCTCGGGAAAAAAAAGAAAATATTTGGTTTACTATGGTAAATATAAACGAAATGTCCTATTATTATTTGTTTGAAATTTAAATATATTTGTTTTGATTATGAGATGTAACAAGTGTTTCTTTAAAGGATGGTAATTTCTCAAGGAGGAAGTTGTCCTCTTGATGTAAAAGAAAGACAGTTGCTCTCAGAGAAACCCTAACTACCTCCTCTAACTCAAAGAGTTTCCAGAGAAAGAGGGGGAAGGGGAGGAAATTTGCATTGTACGGATAGACAGAGAAAAGAGAAACAAAAAAACAAAAAGGGCTAAGTCTGGTGATGATCAGATAGCCCTGCACGCTCGGGAGTAACTTGCAAAAGACTGTGATCTAGCAAGTAAGCAACGGGGGAGATTCTGGTCCTGAAAGACGAATCTCATGGTCGCGCGGTTGACGAATCTCATGGTCGGGCGATTGAGAGGTAGTAGACCCAGATTCGAGTGACCTTCAAGAATATCTTTACGAACCAAAAACGCCAGGTACGTAAAGAAACCCTTGGGGAAGAACTATTGTGTGAACTTTGTAATGTCTCATATTTTCTGTCAAAAGAAGGATATGGAAGGTTTTCTTTATAGTGAAGAGTGGAGGAAATATGAAAGGAGATATTTCTGTCCTCTTCATAATATCTTTACTAATGTAAGAGCTTAGTAGTCTGCGAGGAGTTTCTTCTTGTTTTTTTAAATTGGAGATAAATGCAAGAGAAGTCTATTGGAAAATTTATCAAAAAATTAGAAAAAATAGAAAACTCAAATATTTTTAGCAGATTCATAATTTAAAAAAAAAACTGATCTTGTAGTAAGCCATTATCCATACAAAAAATTAACAAAAATACTGTTTAATAGCTCTTTCTTTAGATATGCCTGAACACAAAGGAAATTGAGGAAAATCTATAGAATAGAATTCAGAAACCTTGAGCACTACTACTGGAGCAGTATTTCTATAGATTTTAAAGAAAACGCTGAGGAGAAAAACCATTTCCACAAAAATTTTAAAATTCAAAAACCAGAATCCTTCCTTCCCTATTTGAATGCAGTTATGTATCTAAATGACATCATTGCAAATCATGTAATTATATATATACTATTGACATAAGAGAAAATCTTGCAACCACCTAACCAGAGGAAGATGAGTACTCGTGAGAAATTAGATAATGACATAACCTAAGCTCTGAGGAGCATATTTAATTTGAAGAGAAGTTGTAAAATGATACACACAAGAGACTTGCAGTAACATAAAACATGTAGACTCAAGAGCAAATGCCAACACATAGCAAACCTGCTAGGTGTATACCATGTTCACCATGTGGAGATTGCGTACTAAGAATATCATAAAACATGTAGTATAAGCCCAGAAGCAATCCATGGGATTCAATACTGTACATATAATTTACACTATCTCAACCATAGAAATAATTCTATAAATCAAGGAACCCTCCAGGGGGTTAAAACATTAGATTATAAAGAAATGAGTTGCAATGTGTGGCAGAGATGGCATACTTATTTTAATAATTCAACACTACTCAGGTCAAAGCAACCTTAACAAACAAAACTAGAGAATAATTATATGAAAAATGTGCTCAACCAACAAACAAAACTATAGCAAGCCCACAGGATTTTAATTAGGGATACAACCTGAACAGTCCTCCTTTAAATAAAAATAATACATAGCAAATTTAAGAGTAAGCCCAAGGGCATGTCAAATTTTATAAGGCGTCACGATAACCCTGGTTCTCATACAGAAATAATTCTGAGAAATAATTTTCCGGAAACGATTTCCTGAACCCTGAGAACTGTAGGGCAACCCTGGTTGGCGTACAAACCTCGCCATAATTCTATTACATTAAACGAAGTAGGAGTTGTAAGGATTGTGCCTGAGGGCCATTCCTAAATAGAAAGGAAGAACCCTTTTCTTCTATCAACAGAACGAGAAAATTGTCAATAGAACCAGAGAATCGACTCCCATCGGGAAAACTTTTGTAGGAACTTACCGGTTAGCTAATAGCTGAAGAGGTAAGACCTAGAACACCTAGGGAAGCATCTACCAGAACCCTCCAGTGATTTGCAGGAGGACGGCACCATAACCCTCGTCCACATAACAAAGAAAAGTGAAGAAAATTCTAAAAAAAGCCAAAGAAGAACTTGTAATGAGGAAAGGGAAATGATAAACTTAAAAGATTGCATGATACATTCTTACAAGAAGAAGAATACTGTAATAACTAGGTCGCTCGGCAGTGTACAAGAACCATCTCCACTCATTCGAGGAGGAGTTCTAGATGAATTCTGCCACGAAGGAAGAGAGAGCTGAAACAAGGCCTCATGTAAAGGTTTTAGTTAATCTCCGCACTACGGAATAAACATGGGTGGAGCATATCGGTCCGGCACCCCACTCGGAGGGGCATCTAGACACCCACATTGTCGATGAGGGGAGAAGCTAGAGGGTGCGAAGGCAGAGGGTACTTAGACCATACCTGTCACGGCCCCTAGCCTATGGTGGTCTTTCAACTGTGCCAGCGAGCTACGGCACCACCGAATACTTTCTTTTTAATAATACTTGTGCACATGGACTACGCCTAATTCACAACCATGTACTTAGTTTGTGTTTTGCAACCAAGTATAAAATGCATTTAACCTTTATATCAATGAACACCCATACTTATTCATTATCCACAACAATTATAAAAGAACAACAATCGCACGATATAAAGGGGAGGGGCAACTCCTGAACAGTCTGCCCAACAATGTCTATTATATCAGTTTTCCAATAATACAATGTACAAGTCTGCTTCGCAAACTCTAGGCCAACACTTAGCCAAATTTTACAAAGAGAGGCAGTCTTGCCTTACAACAGTTTTGTGCACCCCTTGTACAAAGAACAATCCTCACCTGAGCCACCTAATATCCCATGCCAAGTCTGCACCAAAACCGAAGCATAGAATCCACCCGGAGTACACTTTCTCAACCTTCAACTTATTCCCAAGTCTCAACCCAAGCGTACAAGCCACCAAAGGTTAGTGCGCATGAGATGTGTGCATCTCCTCCCAAGTGTGCACTTCTACTTGCGTTTGAGAAGGATGCGAGTGATTTAGATGATGTTTGAAGAGCTCCCACGCTCATACATATATATGCATCCATTGTGGGTTTGTGTGTGGGTGGCAACCCCTTGTCCGACCCCCAAAACTGCCATAACGCACCCCAAACGCCTTCCTCATATGTCGGCCTTGCCATCGTGCAAGCCTCCTTCCAATCGCCATATAAAACGCTCAACACTTAGTCGCATAAGTTTCTTTCGCTCGTTGTCCACCTTTCGTCTCATTACTTTCCAAGGTATCGTCACATTTTGTGCCAAGTTACCCTAGTGCGGTCGTGCACACCCGCCCGACGTGCGCGTGCGCCCGAGCGTCCGGCGCCCGCTCGTCGCAAATGCCTTAAGGCGTTACATCCTCCTCCACCTAAAGTCGTTGTCATCCTCGACAACATCCCCAAGCATCAATCCATGATGTCAACTCCTCCACATATGGCAAAAATCCCTGCAACATATGTAGGACTCATCTCCACCATGTCTCATCTAAGTGACCAACTGTCACCAAGATAGTCCATAGCAAACTATGTCATAGATGTCCATGATCATCGACCACCTGCCACAATCTCTCCATGCTGCTCTTCCCATGGAAGGCTGATCCCTCCAACTTCAAGCTACATGCCCACTGTAACAATGTGTCAACTCCATCATGTGCATCACCTCCACCATGCGAAAAACTTCCCATGATATGTCAACAAGTATTAACACACCACAACCATGTCTCAACATCTCATCAATCTGCCAAGTGCTCTATGAGAACACCTCTCTCCATCAAGTGTCAAGTGCCTCAAGTGAACACCTCTCTCCACCAAGTGTCAAGTGCTCCAAGAGAACACCTTTCTCCATGATGGGTTCTATGTGTCTAGCTGCCATGATACTCCAACACAATGTCAACATGCCCTTGTCCACTTGCGGACCCCATGTCTGAACTAGTTGGGTAGCTAATCCAACCATCACGCTCAAGTCATGAGAGTGAACAAACTCATATCACCATCAGTTGTTTCCCAAAACATCTGCCACATCCTAAACTCATCAAGAATAAACCATGCTCAGGTCCATGAAGTAGTCTCCATCCCAACTGTAACATGACATGATGCTTGATGCCAAGCCATCCGCACCATCAAACCTACTCAACTACTTAAGGGACTCACTGCCATGAGCAGCTAACAATGAGCCCCATCTTCTTGTCTATCTATGAAGATGTAGAGGGGTTAGAGCCTGAAGGCTCACCCTCACTAATCAATTTGATCCATCTATCAGGATCCTCAACCTCCATCCTTTGTAGATAAGTGACCCGGTCCTCATGTCGAACATCTGGCCTCACATATACCTCATCATCATCCTCATCCTCAATCACCTCTACCCTTCTTGTCAAATCCAAGATGCTATCTGAAAGTGATTTGATGACCAATGATTGTTCGGTAAGCTTTGTCTCTGCCATGGACAAACGCTTACACATGTCACCCAATTTCTTCTCATCCCCCATCTGCATCACTGCCAATTTACAATTAGGCCTAGTCACACCGAAGGTAGGCACACCAATGTGTACATCTTCCCTTCCATCATAAATGTATAGCTTCTTCAAATGTGGAACAATCATGCAATCATATTGTTTCATATACTCCATCCCTAGTACAGCCTCATAGTCATCAATCCTCACTATAGTGAAGTCCACCTTCCCAGTCCATTCACCAAGTGTAGTGTCGACCTATTCAGCCACACCAAGAACTTCATCCGGAGGAGAATTCACTCTCTTCATATGTTCCTTGATAGGAACATATTTTAGCCCAATCCTTCTCATGGTATCTTCACCCATGAAGTTGTGAGAGGCCCCGCTATCTACCATAGTGAGTATATCAGCATCTCCAACTTTCATTCAGACATACTCCAACTTGTCCTCTCGGAATCCTTCCGAGAGATCACCTCTGTAGCAGCAGCAACACCAAGTATCTGCATCATCCCCACAGAAGCACATTCATCTTTCGCATTAGATTGTGCTATAGCAGCCACCTTCGGTTTAGAGGGACAATTCTTCACCATATGTGGACCAGCACATATCCAACACTTCAAGACTTTCTTCGTCTTCGAACTATCATCCGATTTTGAAGCTTCATCTTTCTTCTTATCTTTCGGTTTATCGGACTTCTTCTTCCTATCATCAGAAGTCTCATCATAATGCTCCACCAACCTGTCAACTGCAGCAAAGGATTCTTCAAGTGTCCTAATCCTTTGTCTCTTCACTTCATTGCGTGCCCAAGGCTTCAACCCAACAATAAAATTGAACACCTTGTCTCTCTCCACCATGTCAGGAAGTTCAAGGACAGCACTTGCAAACTCCCGCTGGCATGTTTGTAGGTTCCCTGTCTGCTTTATGAATTTTATTTTCATCCTTGCTTCCCATGTTTCATCATGAGGACTAAAATGGGCTTGCAAAGCTCCTTTCATCTCATCCCACGAAGTGATGTCACTATCACTGCCACTGGCAATCTGGTCCATCATCCTTCGCCACCACATCTTAGCATCTTTTGTTAGGAATTGACCAGCAACCTTTACCTTAGTCTCATCATCGGATAGACCCAACCATTCCAAGTATTGCTCCATGTCCCATAAGAAGTTGCCAAGAGTCTTTGCACTCCTTGTACCATCGAATGAATCTGGTTCCTTGACTTTCACATGAGGCACTCCTCCACATGAGCCATGCCTCACGACCTTCTTCAACACCGCTATCTCATCCTTGGCTTGTTCAAGAGATTTCTTCAAGTCCACGATCTCTGCAAGTCCTTGGTCCCTTGCTTCTTCAACCTCTTTGACCCTTATTTCAAGCTATGTACACATCAAATCAGTGTACTCATGTTGAGTTCGGAGTTCATCAAGTTCATCTTTCACCTTCAAGAATTCTTCTTTTTCTTCCACAACAAGGTCACTCCTCTTCCCAAAATGATCCTCTAAGTACTCCAACCTTTACACTACTTTTTGCATTAACCCAAGGGTAGTGTCCATGGGATGATGACTAGACCTAGCCTAGGATTCAACCATTGCCAATAACCTCTTCCTCCTTTCTAATCTAGTCTCGACCATGCACTGGTTTCACCTGCAACCCAAGTCCTTGATGTCACACTTATCAATAACTGTTTCACCAACCTCTTTCCCTGCAATAACCTATTACCATGACCACTTCTTCACAAGCTTCAATGCTTCAACACCCGGCCCAACCGAGCTCTCATCCGCAAGTTAAACTTGCTCCCATACCAACTGTCACGCCCCCTAGCCTACGGTGGTCTTTCAACTGTGCCAGCGAGGTGCGGCACCACCGAACACTTTCTTTTTAACAATACTTATGCGCATGGAGTACGCCTAATTCACAACCGTGTACTTAGTTTGTGTTTCGCAACCAAGTATAAAATGCATTTAACCTTTATATCAATGAACACCCATACTTATTCATTATCCACAACAATTATAAAAGAACAACAATCGCACGATATAAAGGGGAGGGGCAACTCCCAAACAGTCTGCCCAACAATGTATATTATATCAGATTTCCAATAATACAATGTACAAGTGTGCTTGGAAAACTCCAAGCCAACAATTAGCCAAATTTTACAAAGAGAGGCAATCTTGCCTTACAATAGTTTTGTGCACCCCTTGTACAAAGAACGGTGCTCACTCGAGCCACCTAATATCCCATGTCGAGTCTGCACCAAAACTGAACCATAGAATCCACCCGGAGTACACTTGCTCAACCTTCGACTTATTCCCAAGTCTCAACCCAAGCGTACAAGCCACCAAAGGTTAGTGCGCATGAGATGTCCGCATCTCCTTCCAAGTGCGCACTTCTACCTGCCTTTGCGAAGGATGTGAGTGAGTTCGATGATGTTTGAAGAGCTCCCACGCTCATACATATATATGCATCGATCGTGGGTTTGTGTGTGGGTGGTAGCCCCTTGGCCGACCCCCAAAACTGTCATAACGCACCCCAAATGCCTTCATCGTATGTCGGCGTTGCCATCGTGCAAGCTTCCTTCCAATCGGCATATAAAACGCTCAACATTTAGTCGCATAAGTGTTGTTCGCTCGTTGTCCACCTTTCGTCGCAGTGTTGTCCACGGTATCGTCGCATTTTGTGCGAAGTCGCCCTTGTGCGATCGTGCACACCCACTCGGCGTGCGCGCGCGCCAAGGCGCGTGGCGCCCGCCCGTCGCAAATTCCTTAAGGCATTACAATACCCATCACGTGACACAGCAAGTGGATAGTAAATACCAAAGCGAGGTGTAAAGAGCCAGCACTGCCAAAGGAAAACAATACCCTTAGATATTTCCAAAATGATGTATGTGTATTGCAAATTAATAAGGTTAACACATAATAGTAAATATGCACGTTTGAGGTAGATTAGGGTATGAATTAAATTAAAAAAAAAAAAAAAAATTATCTCGAAAGTTTAATTTGTGGGTATATTACACTTAGAGTGATTATGTCTTCGAGCAATTTTATGTTTATGAGCATGGTAATGCCTTCCATTCTCTTAATTATTTTGTTCTCCATTATTAAAATGTTCATGAATATGACCATGATTTCCATAAACAAATCATAACTAGTTGACTGTACATTAACATTGAATAAATGAGAAAGCATCTCATTTTAGGTAGTTATAGGGAAACATTAATTGTATGAATGCTAACATGATATTTGATTCAAGTGACTTGATGAAATATTTTTCCATCTGTATTGTGTTGTCTACCATCATTTTAATAATTATGCCTTCGTGTAATCTTTTGTTTATATGTATAGTAATACCTTCCATCCTCTTAATAATTTTGTCCTTCATTTTTAAAATGTTCATAAATATAATAATGGCTTCCATAAACCAATCATAATTTGTTGATTGTGTATTAACATTGAATCAAGGAGAAATCATATCATTCTAGGTGGTTAGGGAAACATTGGTTGTTTAACACCCTTTTACCTATTTCAATCGCTCTCGTCCACTTGCTAAATATATAGATTTGGAAAATGTTAATGGGTGCGTGAAATCTATGTAGATGCATATTCAACTTTGATTTCCATACATGGGTGTGCAAAATGTCGAGTCCCTCGAATTTTATGCCATCAGATGTCACGTATGATGTCCACCCTTTTCGAAATAATTTATGCTGCTCAACAGGTGTGCTTCATTTCGAGTGAAGGATTATTTCATGGCATCGTCCTCATTGGTGCATCCGATGTATTAAAAGAGGTACATACTCATCTTTATTCTTTTAAAATTCATGCACATACTTTTATCACAGAAATGTTCGTGAGTGTCAATGAAGCATCATCCTTCGTACTTCATCATTGACTCTGACGAGGTGACCTAAGCATCTAGCTCAGCTTGCGTTGATTAATGTGAGGTTGTAGTTATGTTACGCAAACTTGATTGATGATTCAAAGTTTGTCGTAGTTTGTTTTTATATATAATATATATATATATATAATCAAGTTAATTTTATATTTTTAAATAAAGACCGGGTGAAGAAATTGGATAAATAATATATTAGGCATAGATGTACATGTTATTGTTATTGTTTTATTGCGAAAGTTGTTTCTCTTCAGAAAAATATATATGAAAGATGGGATGATTTAGAGTTAGTTAGGGATACTTTGTTTATGGATCTTTTCTTAATAATTATAAGGTGCAAAGTACAAGAATTTAGAACTAGAATTTTTTACTGGTAGTTTTTTTCATGTTTTGAGAATCAGTAATTTTTATACACATGATTATGTTAATAAATATGTAGATATAGATTAGGATTCGAAATGAGAAACCATGCCTTCAAAAATATATAATAATAAAAATCCCAAGAAAAATATAGAATAAATATTTTTGTAAAGTTATAAGTGTAAATTTCCTCAAGAGATTTTCATTATACTCACCGGTAGTATAGGCTACTATCTAGATACAAATTTTAATTTATATAGTATTCTTATTATAAGAATACTATATATGAAAATTATAGAAATCTTCTTCATTATAATTTATTATTAAAATTAAAATTAAAT
>APFE031489622.1:0-52292 GCA_000404065.3 Pinus taeda
TTGTTTGCCTTGTTAGTGAACGCAGGTCTGAAGGTGAAGGAGGAGCTCATCCGGATCAACAAGACTGGACTACTACAACAAAGCATTGGACCTAAGGTAAGATCGAGAACATTTGAATTCTTGTAAAATGATGTGTATCTAGAGAAGGATAGCTCTTATTTGGTTTGTTTGTCATTAGAGAGTCTTAGACTCCTAGGAAGGTTAGATTTGTCCGCAAGTATAACCCATTCCGCGTGACAGCCTTAGTTCCGAAATAAAAACGAACTAAGCTTGACTCAAGAAGTTTAAAATGCACAATGATTGGCTATTCTGATGATAAGAAAGGGTATTTGACCAATGGAAAATTCATTGTGAGCAGGGATGTCATTTTTTATGAAACTGTGAGTAAGAGTGCTGAAGAAATTGAAAATCTTATTCACAAGTTAGAAACTAAAGAAAGTAAAAGAAAAGGAAAAATGCAAAGTCAACCAACTTCACCAAATTGGTATGAACTTGATTTTCCTTCCTCTTAAGATGAGTCGTCGAGTCCATCTACATCAACAACATCATCTGGGTCTTCTAGTAGTTCATCCACATCTCCAAGTAGCAGCAGTTCTTCTGACAGTGATTCTCCACACTCTTCACCTCAACAACAAACATCAGTTTATATTAATCCTCTTTACAATGATGGAGACTTTACAGAAGCGCAAACAAGTGAGCACCAACTACCAAAATGGGTAGTTCAACTTTTGAAAGATGTAAAGCCTGATGAGCAGAATAAAACAGGCACCCGAAGGGCACATAGAAGTGAAGGCAATTTTGCCTTAATAGAAAATGATTTTACTGAACCTTCCACATACAAAGAAGCAGTAAAACTTAAAGAATGGCAACAAGCTATGGTTGAAGAATATCAGGCAGTAATTGATAACAACACTTGGAAACTTGTTGATTGTCCAGAAAATGTTAAACCCATAGGATGCAAATGGGTTTACAGAATTAAGTATAATAAAAAAGGAGAACTTGGAAACTATAAAGCATGACTTGTCGCAAACGGTTTTGTGCAGCGGGAAGGCATTGATTATGAAGAAACTTTTGTTCCTACAGCAAAATGGAACACCATCTGATTAACACTTGCATTGGCCGCTAGGATGGAAAGTTCATCAAATGGATGTGAAAAGTGCTTTTCTCAATGGGGATTTACAGGAGGAAGTGTATATGACCCAACCACCAAGTTTTGAAGTTGAAGGACAAGAACATAAATTCTGCAAATTGATCAAGGCTTTATATGGATTAAAACAAACTCCCCGAGCTTGGTATGCAAAGATGGATGAATACCTTAAGAAAGTTGGTTTTCAATGAAGTGAATCTAATGATACTTTGTATGTGCGACAACAGGGAAAATATCTGGTCATTCTTGTTATGTATTTAGATGATTTGATCATTACTGGCAACCATGATGATCATCTTGCACAGGTGAAAAAGGAGTTACATGCAGGTTTTAAGATGATAGATTTGGGATTACTTCCCTACTATCTTGGAGTTGAAGTCTTCCAATGTCCACATCATATTTTCATTTCTCAGAGTAAGTATGCAGTAGAGGTTCTTCAGCGATTTGGCATGCAGGATTGCAAGCCCGTTCTCACCCCCATGGAGCAAAACTTGAAACTTTCAAAATTTGAAGGGGGGGGAAAGGTGGACAGTACTACTTACAGACAGTTGATTGGCAGCTTGATTTATTTTGACAAATACTCATCCTGATCTATCTTATGCAGTCAATATTCTTTCAAGTTTTATGCAGGAACCATGAGACAGCCACTAGAATGCAGCCAAAAGAGTTCTTCGATATATCCAAGGAACAAAAGATTTTGGTCTTCTTTACACAAAGACTAAAATTTTTGTACTTGGTGGATATTCCGATGCTGACTTTGCTGGGAGTATTGGTGATCGAGCATCAACATCAGGTTATTTAATGAATATGGGGTCAACAACAGTATCTTGGAGTTGTAAGAAACGAGCTACAGTGGCCACTTCTTCAGCAGAAGAAGAGTACATTTCAGCATGGGAAGCAACATGTGAAATTGTTTGGTTGCGTGGAATTTTGTAGGACTTGGGCATTTCTCAGGCAAAAGCTACATCATTATTCATTGACAGCCAGTCAACCATCAAACTTGCCAAGAAACCATTTTTTCATTCAAGGACAAAGCATGTGGACAACAAGTATCATCATATCAGATCTCTCATTGCCAAAGATGTCCTCAAGCCAATTTATTGTCCTTCCGAAGATCTGATCTCCGACATTTTCACAAAACCGCTTGGCAGAATAAAATTTACTAAGTTCAGCGATGAACTTGGTATCTGTTGTAATGTATCTTTGGATCATAGGGGGGAATGTTAGATGATCCAAAAATAATTTATTATCATAGGTTATAAAATTGGAATAAAATAATTATTAATTTAAGAAATTAAATTAATAATTATTATTCTAGAATAATTAATTATTTAATGGAGACAATTAGAATTAGTATATTGTTGTAACAAGATATGACTCTCCAAATGTGTCATATCTTAGGCTCTATTTTAGGAGATTAGTTAGCTAGTTGGTTTAAATAGCATTTAATGTAAATGGAGACTTGTTATTTAATAAGTGATCCATAATTAGAGGTAGTTAGGACATGGAGCTTATAAATAGCTCATTGCAAGAGTGTTTGGTTGTTCGGGTGTAAACTCTTGCAAAATCAATTATGTAATTATTTTTTCTGATTAATAAAATTATGTTTCTGAGGACACTTCTGCCATTAATATAATCCATCGACAATCCAAACCTCAACCAAAATGAAACCCACTATACCATGGCTATCCAATAAATCGAAAAGGTAAGGTTGTACATCACTATCAATATAGTAAAATCACATGCCAATGACAACAAACATGTCCAACAGACCAATGCATAAACAATGCATTCACATCCCACCAAGATAATCAAACATCCAACCTCTTACCTACGAAATCATCTTTCTAGCTGCTCTTTATTTGCTTGATTTTTTCCCTCTCTTACTGTTGTCTAATATTATTCTTCCACTCCCTTACTTGCCTTCCTTGCTTGCTTGTGTCTTCCTTTTGTATGAGTGCTCTCTCTCTTGCTCTTTTCCAAAAGTGAATAATGCTAGAATAAATTCTCTCCCCATTTCTTTTCTTTCTTTTTTTTCCTTTTCCTTCATTTTCCCTTGCGTGCATATTTTTGCCTCTTCATCTTCCTTTTCTCTTATTTTCCTTTATTTATTGTATTAAATTTCCGTTTATTTCCTTTTTCCTCTTGCCAATGCCAATGCTAATGCCAATTTCCATAGTGAATATATAGCTAACCACAAGTGACTGCCTATCGATTTTTTTCCTCTCATTCAACTTGGAATACGTGTCCCCTAACATTGGTTTTATTTTTTCATTTTTATGATACCAATTTATTACAAGGAAATATAACCTTAGGTTATTACACTTGTCATTGGCTAACAAAATTGTGTTGGCAGGTTCACTGTCTAAAATTTCACAATGAAAAGAAAATTTGAACTGCTGGGGGATAACACAATAGCAGAGAGGATAATTCAAGCTATGGGGAAGGAATTGGAATATAAGGAGAAAAGAACACAGTCGAATAGGGGAGGGGGAATGAATTTCGAAGAGTAGTGGGAAAGGTAGGTTCAAGTAGCTTAGAAGAGGGAGAAACAAAGAGAACATAGAGGAGCATGGAGACAACTTTTGGTCGATAAGGAGTCAGGAAGAAATCACTTCCAGGTGGGGGAAAAATTACCTCTCGAGTTCCCAGTGGCGAAGGGGAGGTGAAGGTGATTCTCAACAAATCCTAAAGGGGTAGGGTGGAGTCCCAATTATTCCTGGGAAAATTTGTGGAGGATTTTTGGATGGATTCCTTGTTGCACGTTTGACTTTTCCATGGTTATGGAGTCCATATTTTGGCTAGAACCATGGTGTTGAGTATTCAAGGGTGGATACATTAAGTATTTGGACTGCCTATGCATTTTGGTGCATGAAACTCAGCTGGAGGATGGAGGTGGAAAGATCTCTATAGTAACTTGAGAAACTAAAGGTTTTTTTAAACCCTTGAGTAGAGGACCCCTCAATATCTAGAATTTGGCTCGGTCATGATAGCTACAAGTCAGAACTAGGTGAAAATATCTATGGTTTAGTCGAGAGTCATGGTCCTACACTCAATTTCCTAAAAAATTATAAGATAGGTGTTCCTTGTGTATTTTCTATGATAATGGATGAGCTTTATATTTCTTATTTGAAATGGTGTTATTAATGCAAGAGGCATGAATATGCGATTAATATCTACAAGAATGACTAATATGTTGTGTTATTATTTTAAGGGTGTTGGGATAGCATGCGAAGGTATTGTTTATTTCACAATAATAGTTATTTTTGGAATCCTCCCATTATTATAGTGTGGTGGTTATGTGGATTGCAAATATTTATTAAAATTGCTTATGTGGTAATATTGAGGATTTCCTCCTCTTTTACCCTTGTTGACTGGATATTTTATGAGGGTCTTTCTCAAGCCTTCAAAAGCATAAAAAGCCAACCATTCCTTATTATAAGTCAAGCACTATATAGAACATGACATCAAAAAATTGTCTCTAATTTTTAGGAACATAAAACGAAGTTTGTTGAATCAAAATAAATTAAAATATCAAATAATAAACTAAATTTATAATAGGCTACAAGGTATCCTTTGATTATTCATTTTCTTCCTAAATGTTTGGGATAAATTATCAAATGCAGCATATTCTTCTTGATGTGTACTTCAAATGTCATGGAGCTACCTTGAATGATAAATCTAGGCTGCAACTATTGATGTAGTAAATTTGATGTCGAAGATATGTAAATCTATTACGAGATGTTGACATTTTGACTACCATTTTTACAACTAAATGCTTGAATACTCTTCTTGTATTTATCTTTAACTTTGTAAGTAAGATTTGATTACTGTTTCATCTCCTCAAAACTAGGTCCATTGATTTTGTGTGAGGACTTTCGTAATCTAATTCTTGGAATATTCTACCAGCTACTTATTGATTGCTATGTGCGTTTCTATATGTTGCTCAAATCTAGTTTTACCTTCTTGAAATCTGAACTATTGATGTTATATCTACATATTTAGTTGTCCCTTGAAAATATGCAAACTTTCACAAGATTGTACTGAATGTCTATGTTTAAAAGATCCACAAGATTTAAAATTTGTACCTTTTATAGTTTCTTGCACTTAGAATATCCCATAAAGGGTCATTAAATCAACCATGGGGGATAGGAAAGTAGTTCAACATAACATGAACTTGGCCACTGAATTAACGGTGGAATTTGCCCATTAAAAAGACAACATGCATCCATTCTCAAGAGATAAATTTGACCCTTTTCTTTGAAACAACTAACCATTCATAACATGCTTATGTTCCAGATCAAAAAATTGTATAAACATGCTGGACTATAGCCACTAATGAGAAAAATTAAGCGATTGATATTTTGACCTGTAGAAAGGGATATTTTTTGCATAGCCATTAGACTGAACTCGACCTAGTAGTGATAATATAAATTAATGTCTAACATGTAGCACTAACTTTGGAAAATGAGGAAGGAACTAGATCTAATGAACCCAATAAATATTTATTCTGAAGTTGGAAAGCATATAGCTCTTATTGCCAACAAACTCTCCCTTTCCTTTGATTGGTTTGAATGATTTCCTTTGGGTAAAAACTAAACTCTCATATTGAGCTAGGCATCCACTATCTCTTTGGGTATTATTTTATTTTTATTGGCGATCTAAATAAAAAATTTTATGATTCAATAAAAATTTCACCACAACACCATCATAGGAAAGAGCTACCTTTTCACATCCCATATTTGTAACAATAAGTCTACTTCTTTTGTGTGTCTTCATTTGGTACACTAACAAATAAAAATATTGGCTCTATGCGACAAAAGAGATCCTTGTAAGTGTAACCTAAAAAGATAAGAGAACCTGTAACATACATTTTATATTATTCTTATTTCCCCTGTTTGAGATCTAATAAAAACTTGAAGAGCTGAGTCTTGACATTAAATTTCTAAGATCAAGAAGGGTGGACATTCCCATAAACAATGACAAACTCAATAGAGTTTCCTTGATTTCATCATCCAAACATTGCATAATAGACTGATCATTTTGGGTATTTAGCAAAACTAAAAACCAAAAAACAATCACCTTCTCTACTCTTCCTTGTGTAAAAGGTACAATGAATAATGAAGACATATTGTCATAGCAACACATTATGGAGATAAATGTTGTAACTAAATTGGTGGAAATTATTAATAGATTAATGTTGCTATATGTTTCTACAAGGGACATAAGTGTATTAATATCCCCTTTGACTATCATCTAAAACTTTTAGCAAGAGGTGCAAGTAATTGTAAGCATTAATCCGATAAGATACATGAAGCATCTTGTTTGAATCCAATATTTTTTCTCTCAAACATTATGCCATGTACCACATCACAACCACCTTTGTAGGGACAAGCCCAAAGTGTGCGAGCATGACTTGTAAACTATGAAAATGTATATGGAGGAAGAAGAGTGTGGAGACATGGTAGAAAATTCATTCTTTATTAAGTGTATCCCAGCTAGAGACCTTCACTCACCGCAACTTGCTTCAGATTTGGAAATCACTCCAATAGGAAAGGAATGTACAAAATTTGTATTGGAAAAATAATTTGCATATTGTGAGTGGTTAGATGACACATCCCACTCTTCCAACATTTCCCAAGAATGGAGAATCAATTACATAGCCATTCATAGCTTGTTGGTCAGAATTCTTATAGTGGGATTTCAATTTTATCAAATTCTAAACCTACCTTTTCTGCCGATGAATCCAGGCCCGTAACAATGTGATGGCCACTAAACAAAAGGCACATCTATCCTTGTCCTT
Source organism: Pinus taeda (assembly GCA_000404065.3). Classification (NCBI taxonomy): domain Eukaryota; kingdom Viridiplantae; phylum Streptophyta; class Pinopsida; order Pinales; family Pinaceae; genus Pinus; species Pinus taeda. The sequence goes on from APFE031489622.1 coordinate 6,951, forward strand.
TCATTAAACTCGGAGATGGATTGTGGGGGGGGGGGCATTGTGCATGGTAAGTAGTTTTGTGGTGTAGTCACCCACAATTGTTTAGACGCTGACACGTATGGATGAGTTGTTTTAGAAAAATAGCTTTACGGAACCACCCCCTCCCTGATTAAATTTCAAATGGGCAAGGGGTACCACAATTGAATTTTAACCATCCATCTTTTCATCACTGATCTTCATCATTAAAAATTGCACAAACTTTACTCTTGTGCATCATCCATTGATTTCATCAAAACTTTTCATCTGAGTTTAGCTTTTGGCACTTGACTTCTCTTTTCACCGTTCAACTAGAGATCTACCTAGCTCTTGAGCATTTCTTTGACACTTGGGTACTTATGTGAACCACAGAAAATGGATTTATATAATAAATTTTATATAGTCAACGTTCACAAATAATTTTGACACATAGTGAAAGGAAACTATCTTTCATGTAAGCCCTTAGTTTTGACATTTGATGTAGTGGTTTAGTTCGGAGTTTAGCTCTGGGCGCCAGAAAACATGCTTGACTCCAACGTTTTTAATTTTTCATCATGGGAATTATCCCACATGTCGTCGGAGAACATAATCAATATCTTTTATATAATCAAATGTCAAGAGCTCCTTTTAACACGTAGCGCTTTCTTTTCCTCCCATTTCCCATGGCTTTGCATCTTGTATGAAGTGCTTCTTTAGTTGGCCATGTTAAAAGGGGGTGTTGACGGAATATGTAATATGACATGAACTTCGAAGGTTTGTTAGGCCTAACATATTTTTAATAATTTTATAAAAAACATATAATATATAATTTTATAAAATTAAATTTATTTAATTTCAAAACTTAAAAATGGCCCAGAAAAATACAGACGAGCCATTTTTCCATTTGGATTTTCATATGCTCGAGAATTTTGTTAGAAAATTAACTATAAAATTTCGAAAAAAAATTGTACTCTTTCATTGACCAAAAAAAGCTACAACATCAACTGCAACTCGGGACTGCTTCTCACCTGTGGGACGTAGAGAAACTATAGACCTATGCCTTTTAATTATGTTGTGCACGGAGTGATTGTCACAAAACCATCAATCACTTGCCACCTGTAACTTGAGACCTACATATTGAAATCATATTGTCTATACTAATCCAGAAATTGACTCACACTGAAATATGAAATTGAAAACTACATAAGTAAAACAACTAACACTGCAAACTGCAACTAAAACCAAACTAAAACAATTTTTGAAGAAAATATGCACATCAAATTCTCTGAAAAGAAGCTTATATATACACAAAACACTACTTAACTGAGCTAAAATTGTATATTGTTAGGTGTAATCATGCTTCCAATGAAACCATGTGAGCATTGGATTAATTTACAAGCCACCTTGCATGCAACTGAAAATATGACAATCATATACACTATAAACATTAAATTCCATGAGTTGTTGATACTTTCTAGTGAATATTAGTAAGTTGCTAAGGACTAAAATATTGAAGAACTCTGAAGACTCATAATTGTTTTCCTGAAGAAGAAGAAAAATACATTGCTGACTTCAACCATCACTGAGCATTTTACAAGCATAGTAGTAAAGGCATATGACATCTTGAACTAGTGGAATTGATAACCCAATGGAAACGAAATATAAAGAAAGTGGAGCCACTAGGTGAAGGAATTAAAACCAATATGAAATGCCTACTCCCTATTCACTAGCAAGGAATAAATCTAGTCTAGATCATTCTCCGAGGAAAGATTTCTTCAATACCTTTCTCCCCAAAAATAACACCAAATGTTGTATTTGTTTCTCAAATGCATTTCTTGGTTGCAAAAATGTGCTAAGAAACCAACTCAACCAAATTTTAGGTTCAATCTAACCCCCGAACCAGTGGGGGATCACTCAATTATTATGAAGATTTTTTTTAAGATTTTTCAATGTTACTGGACAATAGAATATGAAGCACAATGGCCATATCTATTATTTGTTGTAGGTGGTTTCTAATGAATTTCTAATCTCTTCTTAGAAATAAATCCCTCTCTTGCATGTACCTAATCAAAGTGCCAGCGTCCAGTTTCGCAATAATAACATAGCTTTAAAGATATTGGTAGAGGAATAATAGAGAAAATATGATAATTAAACATTGATACTGGATACTTAATCAATGGCATATATAATATATGTGTGTATAAGAATTATATATCCAAACAAATATGCGTTCAAGAGATGACAAAAGGAAACAATTAAACGATACAAAGTTGTTTTAAATAGACTGTTCAATTATCTAGTCTCCATAATGATGATAAATTTGCAGTGGTTTGCTAGGGAGTTTGATACTCAAACATGGCCTTTCCGTAGCTCCTATGTTACCTTGAACATATGCAAAAAACAAATTATGAATTCACTGGGAAAGAAATAGATGTGAAACAGATTTTTTCTGAAACTAAAGCTAGATTATTTTAATTAAAAATTTTGCAATAGAAGTTATTACAAAAATGGCAGGGTTTTAGCATGAAACTACAACCCTTCCTTATCACAAATCGAACAATGTATAGAACATGACATAAAAAAAATGTCTCTATGTTTTTGGAACAAAAAAATAAGTTCTTTGAATAAAAACCAATAAAAGTAACTAGTAATAAACAAAATTTATAATAGGCTACAAGGTGTCCTTTAATTATCATTTTCTTCCTAGAAGATTGTGATACATTATCAACTGTGGCATCTTCTACTCGATGTGTTCTTTAAATGTTGTGGAATTTCCTTCAATGATAACTCTAGGCTCCAATGATGGATCTCGTAAATTTGATGCCTAAATATGCAAACCTATTCTCATACATTGACCTTTTGACTGCCATTTGTACAACTGAATGCATGGGTTCTCTCCTTAAAATTATCTTTAACTTTTTAAGTAAAATTTGATTACTAATTTATCTCCTCAACACTAGGTCCACTGGTTTAGTGCAATGATTTTATCAATCTAATTCTTGGAATATTCTTCCAGCTACATGCCTTCAATGATAACTCTAGGCTCCAATTATGGATCTCGTAAATTTGATGCCTAATAGATGCAAACCTGTTGCCAAACATTGACCTTTTGATTGTCATTTGTACAACTAAATGCCTGGATGCTCTCCATGAAATTATCTTTAACATTGTAAGTAAAATTTGATTACTATTTTATCTCCTCAAAACTGGGTCCACTGATTTTGTGCGATGATTTTCTTGATCTAATTCTTGGAATATTCTTCCAGCTACTTATTGATTTCTAGTGTCCCAATCTATTGCTTGAAATCTAGGTTTACTTCCTTGAAATATGAATGGTTTAAGTTTTATGTACATATTTAGTTGTCTCTTGAAAATCTGCCAACTTTCGTGAGATTATACTAAATGTCTATGTTTATAAAATCCACAAGCTTCAAATGTTTTCCCTTTACATTTTTTTGCACTTATAATATACCACAAAGGGTCGTTAAATAAACCACAGGGGAAAGGAAACTAGTGCAACATAACACGAACTCGGCCACTGAATTAACACTAGACCTGGCCCATAGAAAAAGATAACATGTATCCCTTATCAAGAGATAAATTCAACCCTTTTTAGAAAAAAATAAACATTCATAATAGGCTTATGTTCCACATGAAAACATTGTATAAATGTGCAAGAGTATAACCACTGATGATTAAAATTAAGGAACTGATATCTGACCTATATAAGAGAAGATTTGTTGCATAGCCATTAGATTGAACTCGGCCCAGTAGTGATAATAGAACTCAATGTCTAACTTGTAGCACTAGCTTTAGAAAATGAGGAAGGAACTCGATCTAATGAACCCAATAAATATTGCTTAGGAAGTCTGAAAGGTTATAATTCTTCCTACTAACAAACTTTCCCTTGCCTTTGATTGGTTTGAATATTTTCCTTTGGGTACAAACTAAACTCTCATATCGAGCTAGGCATTCTATAACTACTTGGGTTTTCTTTTCATTGTCTTGTTGATCCAAATAAATATTTTAATGATTCACTTACAAGTTCATTGCAACACCATCACTGGAAAGGGATACCTTTGCATATACCATATTTGTAACAATAAGTCTACTTCCTTTATCTGTCATCATTTAAGACATTAAAGAATAAAAACATTTGCTCTATCATTTGGATGTGACAAAAGGGATCCCTGTATGTGTAACCTACAAAGACAACATAACTCCTAGCATACATTTAATATTATTCTTATTTCCCCTCTCTAAGCCTCTAATAAAAAATGAAGAGATCGGTCCTAAAATTAAATTGTTGAGATTTATAAGAGTCCACATTCCCATCAACAATGACAAAGTTGCCTTAACTGGATCATCCAAACGCTGCATAATAGACTATTTTTTTTGGGAATTTAGAAAATCCGAAAACCTAAAATTTTCATCTCCTCTACTCTTCCTCGTGGAAAAGGTACAATCCAGAATGAAGACATATTGTCACAACCATTAATGATGGAGATAAACAATGTAACTGAATTAGTGGGAATTCTTACTAGACTAATGTCGACATACATTTCTTCAAGGAACATAAGTGTATTAATCTACCTTTTGACTATAATCTACAACTTTTAGCAAGTGATGCAATTACATGTAATCATTAATCCCATAAAATACATCAACCATCATGTTTGAATCCATTATTTTTTCATTTAAATGTTTTGTCATGCACCCCAGCACAACCACCTTTGTAGGGACACTCTCAAAGTGTGAAAGCATAACTAGGAAAATATGGATATGTATCTAGAGGAAGAAGAGTGTAGAGACTTGGTAGAACATTTGTTATCTGTTGAGTGTAGCATGGAAAGAGACCTTGAGTCATCACAACTTGCTTGAGATTTGGAAATCACTCCAATAGGAAAGGAATGGACAAGATTTGTATTAACAAGATCATCTGCATATTGTGAGAAGATATATGACACATCCCGCTCTTCCAGCATTTCCCAGGAATGGAGAATTGATTGCATAGCCATTCCTAGCTTTTTGGTTCAAATACTTATAGTAAGACTTCAATTTTATCAAACTCTAAACCTACCTTCTCTACTTATGTATCCAGGCCTGCAACAATGCGATGACCACTTGGAAATTTTGTTGGCACATCTATCCTTGTCCTGTCATTTAAATCAGATATGGATTGTCGAGGGGGGGTGGTTGTGCATGGTAAGTGGTTTTGTGAAGGAGGCTCCCACAATTTTTTAGATTTTGACACGTATGGATAAGTGGTTTCATAAAAACAACTTTGCGGACCCTCCCCCCTCCCTTGACTAAATTTCAGATGGATAAGGGGTTCGACAATTTAATTTTAACCATCCATATTTTCACCATCGATCTTCATCATTTAAAATTGCATAAACTTTACTCCCATTCTTCTGCCATTGATATCATAAAAACCCTGCAACTAAGTTTATCTTTTGGAACTTGACTTCTCTTTTCATCGTTCAACTAGAGATCTACCTAGCTCTCGAGATTTTCTTTGACACTTGTGTTGGCATTATGACATAGATTTGGCATTATGACATAGATTTGGCACTATGACACAAGTGTTGTCCTTGATGGCAACTCACTCAAATGACAGATCACAGTTTAGACTCACAGAATGAAGAAAAAGAGGTATATGCAAGTTCCCCATTGACCAAGCCATGTCTACATGCAAGTTATTAGACCAAAAGGCGCGTATAACATATACAAACTCTTTCTCAAAAGGAAGGGCACGTACATTGTGGAAAACTAAGTTTTGATCTGTGGTATTTGGTCCATGGTATTTTGATTCATGGTATTGGTCCAAGGTATCTTGTCCAAAGTGTTGATCCCAGGTATTTGGTCCAAGGTATTGGTTCTAAGTGGTTTTGGTCGATGGTATTGAGTAAGGCCTAAGACTATAAAAGGAGGAGAAGATCATTAGGCAAAGGCACTCAAATATTGAATATCTGATGAAGAGCAAGATCTAGAATACAGGTTATTGGGTTACGGTGCATAGCTAGATTTGAACCAATGATGAACCTTAGTGCTTGATTAAGGATAAGATCTAATGTTGGGTCAAGATCTTAAGGCTTGAAGTGAAGTAGCTTTATGTGGTTTGATAATTTATCTGAATATCTGGCACATCTTGTAATCTATAAATATGATGATCTGGGTATAACTGATGTCTAGAATTATTGTAAAGTTTAAATCATCATTTACAGATCTATACGCAGGTTCACTTTAGAAAAGGTGCATATACACACTAGTTCTACATATTAAAACAGTGTATACATCTTAAAGTTGATTTGCAAATCTGTATGTAGGTTCGCCTTGAGAAAAGTGTGTATGCATGCAGGTTCAGCAAGTGGAAGTAGCATATACCTCATAAAATATGTTTGAGCTGCTTCTGTTTGCTGTTGTAGTGTTTTGAGTTCTGGTTACTATATTCTGATTACTATATTTTTGTTACAACATTCTGAAAAGTGATTGATTGATTCAGTTGTGGTTGGTGCAAAGGATATTGGTTGATATAAATATATTTGATGTTTGAATGATGTTATTGATGGATCCAGACTGAAAATTTATGAAACATGTTCCCTAGCATAAAAGAGAAGGTTGTAGCTTTCTGTAGGCTGGCACCTACGTACTAGTAAACATATGCACAAGTACAAGAGCTAGGGGGTTGTAGCTCCCTTCCAGGAGAAGCTGGAGAATGATAGAAGGTTGTAGCCTTCTACGAGTAGAAGCCTGCACATTGGTATAACATTGCGCCAGCACAAAAATTGTAAAAAGAAGTTTCTTATTAAAAATTAAGATAGAGACAATTGCAGCAGGTGGTTTTCACCCAAATTGGGTTTCCACCTTATATCTTGTGTTCGTGTGTGTGATTGTCTATTCTATTTTTACTACACATGGTTACTGTTTATATTTTTCTGATGCATTGATTAAAGATCAACATATGATGAATTAACTGAATCATAAGTTTGCATGATATATGCTAGTTTCCTTAAATACAACTGCATATACAGACAAGTTCCATTAACTGAAGGAGTGCATATGAATCTGATTATGTAAATGAAATATTATTTACTTGCTAATACTAATTCACCCCCCCTCTTAGTATTATTTCCAACAATTGGTATTAGAGCAAGTCCTTCAGAAGAAGCTTGATCGCTTGAAGGAAGATCTATCATCATGAGTAACTATGAAAGATAGGGATCCTTTAGACCACCAATATTTGATGGGAGCAACTTCGTTTATTGGAAGGTAAGAACCACAACCTATCTTAAATCTCTTGGAACAAATGTCTAGGAAATCGTGGAAGGAGGATATACATTTCCATCAACAATTTCTACATATACAACAGGTAAAACGAAATATGAAACCAATGCCAAGGTTGTCAATACATTATTGGGGAGTCTATCACAATCATAATTTGTCAAAGTTATGCAGCTCAAGACCACCAAAGAAATATGGGACAAGATCGCTCTAAGCTATGAAGGAGACAATCAGGTAAAACATGCAAAACTGCAAACTCTCAGAATTCAATATGAAACTCTCAAAATGCACGATGATGAAAGTATAGCTAGTTACTTCTTACGTATATATGAGATTGTTAATTGCATGAAGAACTTGGTTGAAGATATAAAAGAAGTTACTTTAGTTGAAAAAGTTTTAATATCCTTGTCTACTAAGTTTGAATCAAAAGTATCTGCCATAGAAGAAAAGCAGGATATTCAGACTATTACTATGACACAGCTGCATGGAATCTTAACTACTTTCGAAATGAGAAAAGGAGGTCCATCAGATATGAGAGAAGCCACATTCAAAGCTCTAGGAAGAGAAGAACTCAATGAATTAGGACATAGTTCAGAAGGAAAGGAAGAAGCAAACTTTGCCAAGAACCTTCAACGGGGTTCCAGAAGATTCAGAGGTAAACTACCTTTCAAATGTTTTTCTTGTGGAAGAGTCAGTCATTATGATGCAAAATTTCCTCATAAAGATAAGCTTCATAGAGGTAAGCAATCAACAAAATGGAATAGAAAACAAGCTGTAAGTAAGAAGAGACTATATGCATGAAGATAGCAATGGTTTATCAATTAGTGATGAAGATGAAAATAGTAATGACTATAGACTTATAATGGCTTTTGAAGATGATGATTTATTGGATTCTTTAGATGAAGATGACCTTTATGAAGAAATCTCTAAACTCAAAATCTGTTTAGAAGAAAAGAATATGATTATAGATACTCTAACATTCCATCTCGCTGATAGAGAAAAACACAATGAAAAACTAAAATGTAAAATTGTGTGTCTAAGAAAGGATATTGAGAAAAAAAAAGCTCTAAATCTTAGATTTGCTGAAGGATCAGAAACCTTAAATGAAATTATTAAAATACAACATTCTCCTCTGATAAAGACAGGTCTTGGATATATTGAAGAAGCATCCTAAGCATAGAAGTTGTCAACCTCCACTAAAAGCTATCTTGATGGAGTAAAGAGCAGTGAACAGTTTGATAGTCGGCGACAATGGCATAAAGCAAATCACCAGATAAATCAGGTTCAATTTACTTCAATGATGAACACTGGCCATGGCACAGAAGATTGAGGCATCTAAGCTTCTCTGAAATAAGAAAAGCATGCAGATTCCAGGCTATTCGTGATCTTCCTAATATCAGCATCCTAGAAAATACAATATGCAAATCATGTCAATTTGGTTAGCAAACCAGAGCACACTTCCCTAAAAAACAAGGATCAGCTAGTAAGTCTCTTGAACTTGTTCATATTAATTTATGTGGACCATCAAGGAAAAGGTCACCTCGTGGAGAAGAATACTTTATATTGTTCATTAATGATTCTTCTAGAATGTGTTGGATGTGACGTCTAAATCATAAAGATGAAGCATTTGAAAAATTCAAATCCTTCAAAGCTTTGGTTGAAAATGAATCAAATCGCAAAATCAAATTCCTTAGATCTGATCAAGGAGGGGAATTTACCTCAGATGAGTTCTTTGACTTTTGTGAAGAACATGGAATAAAAAGGCAATTATCCACTGCAAGGACTCCTCAACAAAATGGAGTGGTAGAAAGGATGAACATAATTGTTCAACAAATGGCGCGTGCTATGCTAGATGAGTCTGGAACTCCTACAACCTTTTGGCGTGAAGCTGCATTCGCTACCATCACTATTCTCAACCAAGAAAATGTTCGGGTAAACAACACTCAAACTCCACATGAACTTTGGTATGGTAAGACTCCTACTATAAAATACTTCAAATTTGTTGGAAGCAAATGTTACATCAAAAGGAGTGATGAAAAAATTGGTAAGTTTGAAACTAGAGCATATGAAGTCATTCTCCTTGGATACTCCTCCTGAAGGAAAGGATATAAATTTTATAATAAAAGACTTGGGAAAATTATTGAAAGTATTGATGTTATAGTTGATGTTATAGTTGATGAAGCATGGAAAAATCCAAAGCAAGTAAAAACTGTAGATTGTGAAGAAGATGAGCATTATCCTCCCATGTCAAATTAGACCAATTCTAAAGAAGAAATCAATGAAGCACCGGAAGAATAGATAATGGTAGAAGAAAAGACTCCATCCAGGTATGTTCAGAAAAATCATCCAGCGACACAAATTTTGGGACAGAATGAGGCAGGTGTACAGACAAGAAGAGCTATTACAGAAGCTTCAAGCTATCTAGCATTGATTTCCTCTACCGAACCTCAAAATGTAAATGCAACATGCAAATATGAATGTTGGGTCAATGCCATGAATGAAGAACTTGAGAAAATTGAAAAGAATAATACTTGGGAATTAGTTCCTAGACCTCATGATAAGAATATCATAGGAACTAAATGGATATTCATAAACAAGCCGAATGAAAATGGAGAAGTTATTAGAAACGAGGCCAGACTTGTTTGTAAAGGATGTGCTCAACAAGAAGGTATAGATTTTGAAGAAACATTTTCACCTGTTGCTAGACTTGAAGCCATAAGAATGTTCCTTGCTCTTTCTAGTTTTCAGAAATTCAAAGTATATATTGAGCAACTAGACGGATTCATTCATGGAAATGATGAAAAACTTGTTTGTAGAGTCAGAAGAGCTCTCTATGGTCTAAAACAAGCTCCAAGGGCCTAGTATTACCACCTTGACAAATATCTCCATCAACAAGGTTTTTCAAAAGGATCAGTTGATAGCAATCTATATATGAAGATTGACAATAATAAATTGCTAATACTTGTTTTGTATGTTGATGATATCATTTTTGGTAGCAATGAAGAAGCCATGAGTTGGAATTTTTCTTCAATAATGCAACAAGAATTTGAAATGTCCCTGCTTGGTGAGCTTACATATTTTCTTGGTGTACAAGTTCAACAAAATAATGATGGTATTTTTCTGTCACAAAACAAATATCTCAAGAATATCTTAAAAAACTACGGCATGGACGATTCTAAACTAGTATGTACCCCAATGTTAACATGATGCAGTCTCAGCTCAAATGATGAATCAACAGAAGTACATCAACTAACCTATAGATCCATGATTGGCAGTTTGCTTTATTTAATAGGTACTTGACCAGACATCATGCATGTAGTGGGAATAGCTGGAAGATTCCAAGCAAATCCAAAGGAATCACACCTTCAGGTAGTGAAAATGATTTTCAAATATCTTCAAGGAACACAAAATTTTGGTTTATGGTATCCTATAGATATAGATCTTATACTTCATGCATATACAAATGTAGATTGTGCAGGAAGCATTGATGACAGAAAAAGCACCAGTGGTGGTGCATTCTACATGGGTTCCAGATTAGTGTGTTGGTTCAGTAAGAAACAAAGTTCAATTTCATTATCTACAGCTGAAGCAGAATGTGTGGCTACTGCATCTTGCTGCACACAACTCCTTTGGATGATGAAAACTTTGCAAGACATTCAGATCACATGTACTCCACCCATCTCCATTCTATGTGATAATACAAGTGCCATCAATATTTCAAAGAATCTAGTCATGCATTCCAAGACCAAGCACATACCCATTAAATATCATTTTCTATGTGAACAAGTGCTTGAAAAAAGTTCATATTGATGTATGTTCCCTCCAAATAATAGGTTGTTGATATAATCACCAAACCACTATCGAGAGAGACATTTGAATATCTCAGACAAAATCTGGGAGTAGTTGATGCATCATCCTGCTATTAAAACTTATCTGTTTCAGAGAAAAGTGGTTATTTGTGAGTTTCATGAAGCGTAGCCGCTTACATATGTTGGCTTCTGTGGATATAGTTGTGTATATGTTAGTTTCAAGAAAAATAGTAGGCCAGGCCCAAGATAAAAAGGAGTCTTATATGGGTCTAACAGTGATCATCTAGCACAGGTTCAGGGGGAGCATATACTTTTAATAATGCATTGTTGGCATTATCTTAGAAGATCTTGGTAAAAATTCACAGTTGTTTTTGACTCAGGTGGAACAGGTTCACGAGGAGATCATGGTTGCTGGTCTGGATGCTGATTGACAAATGCTGCTAATGATAGTTGTTGATGACTATCATGGTCTTGTTTCAGATATTTGGTCTCTATGTCAAGTATATATTTTAATGTCAAGGTCATGAAAAGACCTATTTTGTTACCCCACTATGCATGGGATGGATGATGTAATGTTCTTGTATAAACAATTGGTATATCCCCACTTGGTTGGGTGGATGAGTCAAACTTGGTATATCCCCACTTGGTTCAAAGATGGATGTATGTATGAGTCATTGGTGATAGGAATGTCATTTATGATGTATGTATAGATTCATGTTCTTATTTTAGAACATATTTTTGTAGACCTTGCTTAATATTCAAGGGGAGCATGGAGCTAAATCAACAAACTTCAACATATCAGAGAAATCCACATGAACTCAAGGGGAGCATAACCCTTTTCCCTTGATGACAAAGGGGGAGAGTGACTTGGGGTTGCCATCAAGTCCACAGGGGGATATTGTTGGCATTATGACACATATTTGGCACTATGACATAGGTGTTGTCCTTGATGGAAACTCACTTAGATGACATATCACAGTACAGATTCACAGAATGAAGAAAGAGAGGTATAGGCAGGTTCCCCATTGACTAAGCTACATGTACACACATGTTCTCAGACCAAAAGGGGCATATAATGTACACACACACTTTTTGGGAAGGAAAATCAAGTACATGTTGGAAACCTAAGTTTTGATCCATGGTATTTGGTCCATGGTATTTTGGTCCATGGTATTGGTCCAAGGTATCTTGTCCGAAGTGTTGATCCTAGGTATTTGGTCCAAGGTATTGGTTCTAAGTGGTTTTGGTCGATGGTAATGAGTAAGGCCTAAGACTATAAAAGGAGAAGAATATCATTAGGCAAAGGCACTCAAGAATTGAATATCTGATGAAAAGCAAGATCTAGAATATAGGCTATTGGGTTATGGTGCATAGCTGGATCTAAACCAAGGATGAACCTTAGAACTTGATGAAGGATAAGATCTAATGTTGGGTCAAGATCTTAAGGCTTGAAGTGAAGTACCTTTATGTGGTTTGATCATTTATCTGAATAACTGGTGCATGTTGTAATCTCTAAATATGATGATTTGGGTATAACTGATGTCTAGAATTGTTGTAAATTTTAAATCATCATTTACAGATCTGTACGCAGGTTCACTTTAGAAAAGGCCCGTATACATGCTGGTTTTGCATATTAAAACAACATATACATCTTGAATTTGATTTACAGATCTGTACACAGGTTTGCCTTGAGAGAAGTGCGTATGCACACAGGTTCGACACATGGAAGTAGCATATACCTAATAAAGTATGTTTTAGCTACTTTTGTTTACTGTTGCAGTGTTCTAAGTTCTGGTTACTATGTTGTGGTTACTGTATTCTGGTTACTATATTATGGTTACAGCATTCTGAAAAGTGATTGATGGATTTAGTTGTGGTTGGTGCAAAGGAGATTGGTTGATACATATATATTTGATGTTTAAATGATGTTATTGATGGATCCACTGTGGAAATTTATGGAACATGGTCCCTGGAAGAAAAGAGAAGGTTGTAGCCTTCTATAGGCTGGCACCTACGTACTAGTAAACATATCAGCAAGTATAAGAGTTAGGGGATTGTAGCTCCCTTCCAGGAGAAGCTGGAGAATGGGAGAAGGTTGTAGCCTTCTACAGGTAGAAGCCTGCGTACTGGTATAAGACTGCTCTAGTACAAAAATTGTAAAAAGAAGTTTCTTATTAAAAAAGAAGATAGAGACGATTGCAGCTAGTGCGTTTCAGGAACATTGGGTTTCCACATTATATCTTGTGTTCATGTGTGTGATTTTCTGTTCTGTTTTTACTACACATGGTTACTTTTTATATGGTTCTGATGCACTAATTAAAGATAAACATATGATGAATTGACCGAATCATAAGTTTACAGGATCTATGCTAGTTGCCTTAAATACAGTTACGTATACACACAAGTTCCATTAACTGAAGTAGCGTATATGAATCTGATTATGGAAATGAAATATTCTTGACTTACTAATACAGATTCACCCCCCAATTCAGTATTACTTCCAACAACTTGGGTGTTTGTTTAAACCACAAAAAGATGATGTATATAATACATTTTCGATAGGAAACATTGATCTGAATTGGATCTATAAAAGATTTTCAAGAACCATGACTATATCAGGTCAGAGAAAATCTCTAAGGAAATCCAAAACAGTGATCCAAAACACCTTGAACCAGTGGCAATGGTAGCCACCGTCAAACAACGAGGACCTCAGTCAAAGCGCACTGACCGAGCCCCATGGAGACTGTGCGGGAAGCAAAATTAGCCCCTGGGAGCCCCGGATCGGGAAACAGAGGTGAATTTTGATGTGCCACTAGCACTTACTCACCCATTGTTGGGCAAACTGGGCCAAAATGGAGGAAGCCTTAAGCACTCAGATGCATGGTGAACTAGAGAACTGTGGGCGAAAAGGTAAAAGCGCTAAAAGGAGAAAGGTAGGGCCCGCACTGTGGAAACTGGTGGTATTGATCAGAGCACCCTCAAATGGTAAACGGTTTCGGAGAAAGCAGGACGATCCCACTCAAGGATTGACATGTGGCAGCAGAGGTGAGAGAAAACTGCTACTGATAGTGCATTATCGGTCGAGCAGGTCAACCGTGCGATACATGCGTACAACGTTGGATCTGGGAATCTAGATCAGATGGCTGAGATTGCACCCAATGGAGGAAGAAAAATCGATGAAGGATTAAGCCGTGTTTGTAAATATTTGAGGTCCGTTTGACTGCCATGGTGGAGGAGAAATGCATCCACAATATAACTGAGGAGATGAATCGATGAAGAAAGCTAGTGCTATTTGGAGGAGGACACGTGGCCACTTCCCGAGCATTCATGCTGACGCAAACAGGGAACTTCAAGCACAACTGCAGAAGGTGAATCGACAAAGGCAAAAGAGGAATCGAACGAGCATGAGTTCAAATGGCTAAAAGCCATGAACAACGAAACAGTAAAGCAACAGTGGAACACTGAGAGACAGAACCCAGAGAAGAAGGCAGTAAAGCAACAGCTGGAAAAGACAGAGGGCCGAGCTAACTAGTGGCAGCGTCGAGCACCAGAGCTTGAGAGATTCAAGCCATCCCATAGAGGAATCTGTCCAGGTTGACCACCACATTGGGCTCTTGCCACTGTGGACTAGAAGGTCATAGAGCTAGTAGGAAGAAGAAGAGTCTATGTACTCTAGTGGCATGGGGAATCCAATAGCCACCCTGCCAAGAAAAGCCTACTTCAGGAGAACTCACATTGAGTCCATGTATTGTAATTCTTTGCTCAAAGACAGAAAAAAACAAGGCCACCACTGAAAGCTAGACCGGAGATGTAGCCTAGGAGAATAGGGTAAAATCCTTATTAAAAATTATTGTGTCTTTATGTTTGCTTACTGTACTTCTCTGTGTCTTTCCATTTTAAATTTCTGTGTATTGGAAATCTGATTGATCTGTTGTTCAATGACGTAGAACACACACCAGCACAGGAGTCTGTAATACCTTTGTTTAATAAATATTTAACTGATGTCATTCATAGGATGAATATCAGATCAAGTGGTATCAGAGCTCAAGGTTGTAAGGTTAGACAAGCTTGCATTGGTTTAGCTATGAATGCTCACTAGATCAAAGCTCAAATTAGGAGAAGGAGAGTTGGTGGAAACTAACCCTGAAATTGGGAGAGTCTATCCTCAGAAGAAAATGTCAGAGGAAGGTTCTATGGGGCCAGACCCTCAATTCATAGAAATTTTCATAGCTATAAAGTCTATGGTATAAGAAATGTATAGGGACTTTAGAAATCATAAGGTTGAAGATCCATCAGGCTCGAAGCAAGATAAAGAAGAGGATGAATCTCATTCCCATGACCACTCAAAAGGGAAAAGGAAAGAAGAAAGCTTTCCTACACCTCCTAATAGCCCTGTGCATAATAAGAAAGCATCTTTGATCAAGCTAGATGTTAAATTTGACTTGCCTATATATGATGGAGAGTTGAATGCTGAAAAGTTGGACAATTGGATTAGACAAATTGATGTGTATTGCAGAGTATAGATCATCTATTCAGACAATATCAAAATTCAACTGGTAAGCCTATGCCTAGGAGGCACTGCCTTGGTTTGGTGGGAAGGCAGAACCCAAGCTAAGATGAAAAGACATGGCAACACCATCTCTGTCTGGAGTGAATTTGTTTTTGCAATGAAGAAATAGTTCTATCCATTGGCCTACATGCAACAAGCTATGATGAGTTGGCAAACTCTTTGGTAGTTGAAAGGGAAAAGCATGAAAGGGTACACTCAAGAATTCAGAAAGAGATCGATGTTGGGTATGTCACTAGACTCACCAGAGACTCTTTTGAAGTACATTGGTGGTCTACACAGCTACATGAGGCATACCATCCTCATGTTTAATCCCACTAGTATAGATGAGGTATCTGTACAAGCTACTCATCTAGAATCTAGAGGAAAGAATGGAAATCCAGAAGTTGTGTGACCATCCCAACCCACTGTACGCAAGAGAAAGGAGAAAAGAAAGTAGAAGTGGAAAGAAAGGAAGGCAAACACTGCACAGAAAAGCAAAGTTTCATGCACTCACTATAAAAAGGAGGGGCATGATGAAGAGCACTATTGGATTCTGCATCCAAAGCTAAGACCTAAGAAGTCTGAGGGCAAGAGGAAGAAAAATGTTGTAGCTATTCAGAAAGATTTGGCGTCAGACTCGGGAGATGAAACAATCATTGCAGCCACAGGTATAAAAGGTAAGAATTCTAAAGCATCTACTAGTAATTCTACTCAATCTATTATTGAGGAAGAACATGAGAGAAAAAGACATGAGATTTTCCAAATTTGAGTTGTTTCCAAATGTCAAAAGATAAATACATTATTTGATAGTGGCTCACAAGTAAATTTGATTTCTGAAGCAATTGTAAAGAAATTGGGATTAGCAACTACACCTCACAAGAAACCATACCCATTGGGATGGTTGAATGATAAGATACAACTACAAGTGACTAGACAGTGCAAACTCAAGTTTTCTTTTGGGTTAGCATTTGTAGATGAGGTTGAGTTAGACATAATTCCTTTGGATATATGTGGAATTTTTTTGGGAGTCCTTACTTGTATGATAGAAAAGCTATTTTCTATAGGGCTGAGAACAAGTATCTACTTGTTAAAGATGGAATGAAATACTTAGTAAGAGCTCATAAGCTCAAGAATAATTATACTCTCATAAATTCAGGGAAGATGAAAATAATGATAAATTCATGGAAACAATTCTTACTAATGGTTGTAAAGGAAAAGAAACCTGATAAAACCAATGTATTTGACTGTTGTAAAGCTAAACAGCAAACTGATATAGAAAATATTAAGTATGGGGGATTACGCAGTGCATTATATTAGACATTTTTGGGATTCAACTGTGTTAAGTAAGTCAGTATGACCATTTCCATGAGAGGTAGTCGTAACTGAGTATGATGTTCTGTTTCAGGAACCCAAAGGTCCGACACCCAAAAAGGAAATAGTACATGATATTATTTTGTAGAAAAATGTTCCATTGCCTAGCATGGGAATGTACAGGTTCCCTATTTTAGAGAATGCTGAAATCAAGAAGCACGTGCAGGAGTTGCTCGAGAAGGGCTTCATCAGGCCTAGCACATCACCATGTGGGTCACCAATCGTTTTGGTGAGAAAGAAAGATGGCTCATGGAGAATGTGCATTGATTACCAAGCACTGAATAAGATAACAACCAAAAATTGTTATCCCCTTCCTCGCATAGATGATCTTTTAGATCAACTGAAGGAAGTTGTTTATTTCACCAAGTTGGATTTGCATAGTGGATGCCATCAGGTCAGAGTTGCAAAGCAAGATGCATGGAAGACTGCTTTCAAAACAAAGCAGGGATTGTATGAGTGGCTGGTTATGCCTTTTGGCTTAACCAATGCTCCTGCTACTTTCATGAGATTAATGAATGATGTACTCAGGCCTTTTCTTGATGATTTTTTTATTGTGTATCTAGATGACATTTTGATTTTTAGTAAAACGTGGGAAGAAAACTTAGAGCATGTTAAGCAAACATTAGATGTTTTGAAAAGAGAAAAACTTTATGTTAAACTCTCAAAATGTGAATTTGGCAAAACATCTCTAAATTATTTGGGTTATATAGTAGGGGGTGGTGAATTGAAAATAGAACCCTCTAAGGTGGAAGTCATTGTAAACTGGCCTAAACCTAACTCTGTTACAAAAGTGAGAAGCTTCTTAGGAGTAGCACAATATTGGAGGAATTTCATTTCTAACTTTTCCTCAATTGCAGCTCCCCTACATGCTTTAATAGGATTGAATAAGGTGTTTCAGTGGGGAGGCAAACATCAGAAAGCCTTCGACACCTTGAAAGAAAAGATTAGTACAGCACCGGTACTAGCACTGCTAGATCTACAAAGACCATTTGAGATCCAAACTCATGCTAGTGACTATGCCATGGGAGCAGTGTTGACACAGCATGGTAAACCCATATGTTATCATTTTGAGACTTTTAATCCTGCAGTAGTTAACTATCCCACATATGATAAAGTATTGTATGCATTGGTTCAAAGTGTGAAAAAGTGGAAACATTACTTGATGGGCAAAGAGACAGTAATACATACTGACCATCAACCACTTCAATATCTACACTCCCAAACTAAGCTGCAGTAATCAAGACGTTACAAATGGATGAGTTTTCTACAACAATTTCATTTAGTCATCAGATATAAAAAGGGCATACATAACAAAGTTGCAGACATGTTATCTAGACCCATTATAAATGCATCTACCATACTTAAGCATAAATTTGTGCTACATGAAATCTACATAGAACAATATGCTCAGGATATGGACTTTAAAGATGTATATGTAACTTCGAGTCAAGGAAAAAGAATAGAAGAGTTGAACTATCATATGAAGGACCGACTCTTATATCATTGTGGGAAACTCTGCATTCCACAAACTGAGAGAGTAAAGATAATTAGGGAAGCACACACTTCTCTAATATCAGGTCACTTTGGGGTAAGTAAAATAGTTGCGCAGCTGCAAAGATTCTGTTATTGGCTGAAAATGAATGAGATAGTTTCTAGATATGTAAGAGGGTGTGCCATGTGTGCTAAAAGTAAGCCCAACAATAGAAAACTAGGCTTGTACACTCCATTGCTAGTTTCTTCTCACCCTTGGGAAAGTGTTTCCATGGATTTTGTGGGAGGACTGCCTAAATCTAGGAAAGGTTATGATTATCTATACGTTGTTCATAAGTTCAGAAAAATGTGTATTTTGATACCCTATAGTAAACAAATTATAGTTGAACAAACTGCAAAATTGTTCTTTGAACATGTATGGGTTTATTTTGGACTTCCCACTTCCATTATATCTGATCGAGACACCCGATTTGTGGGGAAGTTTTGGTCGAGTCTGTGGGAACTGATGGACATCAAATTAAGGAAGAGCACAACTTTTCATCCATAAACAGATGGCGAGACAGAAGTAGTTAATAGTACGGTGATCCAATTACTGAGAGGATATTGCAGCCAACACCCTAAGCTTTGGGATGAACACTTGTGTTATGTGCAGCATGCTTACAGCAGAGCCAAACACTCTTCTACACAGAGATTTCCTTTTGAGACTTGTTTTGGTTTCATACCAAAGTCTCCTTTGGACTTTGTCTTTGGTAAAGATACCATGGTTTATGGACACAGTGATGCAGACAAGTCAACTAGGTTCGTTGAACAGATCCAGGAGATCCACGAGGCAGTACAGGAACAACTGGAAAAGAGCCAGGCCAAGTACAATGCTAGGCATGATAAGCATCGGATGGAGCATAGTTTTCAAGTTGGAGACCAAGTCTAGCTGTATATCAGCAAGAACAGGATGCAAGGAGAAGGTAAAAAGCTAAAACCTATCATGTATGGACCCTTCAGGATACTTGAGAAGATTAGTGAAAATGCTTTTCACCTTGATCTACCAGCTTACATGCACATCTACTCAGTTGTAAACGCATATTGCTTGAGATTATTTGAACCTTCAATGATTGAGGATCTTGAAGAGCAAAGTCAATTTCCTTCTATTGATGACTTGGTACCTGAGTATCTCAATGAGTTGCAGGAAGACACAGTACTGGATAGGAAGGTAAGAATGATCTGCAGTGGACAAGTGGAATACCTCAGGATCTGGCTCAAAGGTTTGAAGCAAAGCAGTGCGAAGTGGATTGAAATTGGATAAGTGAGAAACTAGTATCCTCACTTAGTCGATGCTTGAAAACCAACTTTTGGTGGTCCAAAAGTTCTTTCAGTGGGAAGGCTATGATCTGAATTGGATCCATAAAAGACTGTTAAGAACCATGACTGTATCAGGTCAGAGCAAATCTCTAAGGAAATCCAAAACAACAATAAAAAACACCCTGAACTAGTGGCAATGGTAGCCAGCATGGAACGACGAGGACCTCGGTCAAAGTTTGCTAACCGAGGCCCATGGAGACTGCATGGGAAGCAAAATTAACCCTAGGGAGCCCCAGATCGGGAAACAGAGGTGAATTTTGATGTGCGATTAGCGCTTCAGTGCTAATCGCGCATCGCTAGGAAAACAGGGCCAAAATGGATGAAGCCTTAAGCACTCGGACGCATGGCGAACCAGAGAACCACGGGCGAAAAGGAAAAAGTGCTAAAAGGACAAAGGCAGGGTGCACACTCTGGAAACTGGTGGTATTGAACGGAGCACCCTCAAATGGTAAACAGTTTTGGATAAATCAGAGCGATCCCACTCAACGATTGACGTGTGGCAGTGGAGGTGAGAGAAAACCGTTGTTGATCACGCATTATCAGTCGAGCAAGTCAACTTCCCAGGACGTGTGTACAACGTTGGATCTGGGGAATCCAGATTGGATGGCTGAGATTGCGCCCGATGGAGGAAGTAGAATCGATGAAGGATTAAGCTGCGTTTTAAAGATTTGAGGTCCTTTTGATCGCTACAGTGGAGGAGAAACGCATCCACGATATGGCTGAAGAGATGAACTGATGAAGTAGGCTAGCGCTATTTGGAGGAGGACATGTGGCCACTTCCCGAGCATTCATGCTAATGCGAGTAGGGAAATTCAAGCATAGCTGCAGAAGGTGAATCGCCAGAGGTGGAAGAGGAACCGAACGGACATGAGTTCGAATGGCTAAAAGCCATGAAAAATGAAACAATAAAGCAACAGAGGAACACTGAGAGACAGAACCTAGAGAAGAAGGCAGTAAATCAATAACAGGAAGAGATAGAGGGCCAAGCTAACCAGTGGTAGTGTCGAGCACCAGAGCTTGAGAGATTCAAGCCATCCCATAGAGGAATATGTCTGGGCTAAGCACAACGTTGGGTTGTTGCCACTGTGGACCAGAAGGTCACAGATCTGGTAGGAAGAGGAAGAGCCTGTGTAGTCCAATGGTGTGGGGAATCCAAGAGCCACCCTGCCAAGCAAAACTTGCTTCAGGAGAACTCACATTGAGTCCCTGTATTGTAATTCTCTGCTCAAAGACACAATAAAACAAGGCCACCAGTGAAAGTTGGACCAGAGATGTAACCCAAGAGAACAGGGTGATCTCCTTATTAAAATTCATGTGTCTTTATCTTTGCTTACTGTACTTCTCTGTGTCTTTCCATTTTAAGTGTCTGTGTATTGGCAATCTGATCGATCCGTTTTTTAATGACATAGGACACACACCAGCACAAGAGTCTGTAATACCTTTATTTAATAAATCTTTAATTGATGTCATTCATAGGGTGAATATCAGATCAAACATTCATAAAGTATTTCGACACATAGTGGAAGCAAACTATCTTTTGTTTAAGACCTTGGTTTCGACATTTGATGCATTAGCTTTGTTGAGAGTTTAGCTCTGGGCATTGGAAAACATGATTGACTCCAACATTTTTAATTTTTCTTCATGGGATCTATCCCACACGTCACTGGATAACATAATGAATATCCTATATATAATCAAATCTCGATAGCTCCTTTCAACCTGTAATGCACTCCCTTGTTCCCTTATCCCATGGCTTGAGATGTTTTATGAAGTGTGAATTTGGTTGGCTTGGTAAATAAGGTTGTTTGGTGGAATATGTAATATGACATGAACTTGGAAATTGGGTTTGGCCTAACATATTTTTAAATAATTTTTTTTAGAAAACTATAATAAATAATTTATAAAATATATATAAATAATATAATTTTATAAAATTAAATTTATTTAACCTCAAAACTTAAAAATGTCCCAAAAAAATTCATACGAACCACTTTTCCATTTGGATTTGCATATGCCTGATAATCTAGTTAGAAAATTAATTAGCAAATTTTCTAAAAAAAATTGTAGTCCTTCTTTGACAAGAAAAAGCTACAACATATGCTCCAATTGGGAACTACTTCCCCCTATGGGATGAAGATAACCTGTAGACCTGTTCCTTATAATTATGTTGGGAATGGATTCATCTTCACACAATGATCAATCACTTTCCACCTGCAACCTGAGACTTGCGTACTAAAATCATATTGCCTACACTAATTCAGAGACTGAATCACACTGAAATCTAAAATTTTAAACTACTCAAGTAAAACAATTGACAGTGAAAACTACAACTGAAGCCAAACTAAAACCACTGCTTAAGAAAAATTGCATGTCAAATGCTCTAAAAACAAACTTATATATCAACAAATAACTACTTAATTGAGCTGAAATTGTATATTATTAGGTGTAATCATGCTTCCAATGTAACCATGTGATCATTCAATTAATTCACAGGCCACCTTCAATGCAGTTGAAAATATGACAATAATATACACTACAAACATTGAATTCCATGAGCTGTTGATACTTACCAGTGAATATTAGTAAATTATTGAAACATAAAATATTGAAAAATTCTAAATATTGCATAGTTTTTTTCCTCAAGAAGAAGAAAAATGTATTGTTGACTTCAACCAACACTAATCCTTGCACAAGCACAAGAGTAAAGGAATTTGACATCTCAAACTAGTGTAATTGATAACCCAGTTGAATCACCCTATAGATAAAGTGTAGCCACCAGGTGAAAAAATTTCAACCAATATCAAATGCCTACTCCTTTTTCAATGTCAAGGAATGGATATAATCTTGATCGTTCTTCAGGGAAATATTTCTTCATTACTTCACTCCTCGGCAACAACGCCAAATGTTGTATATGTTTATTGAAGGTAGTTCTTGGCTATGAAACTGTGCCTCGAAACGAACTCGAGCAAACATTAGGTTCCGGTTGGCCCTCAAACTAGAAGGATCTCCCTCAAGTGTTACGAGTCATTTTTTTAACGTTGTTCACTATCACTAAACAACATCCTATGAAGCATAACGTCTAGATCTATTTTTTTTTTTAGGTGGTTGATGATAAATATCCAATATCTTCTTATAAATGAATCCCTCTCTTGCAAAGGACTTATCAAAGTTCCAACATCCTTCTTCAACATAATAACATAGATTTTGAGTTTGGTAGAAGAATAGAATATAATATATGATAATCAAACATTCATAATGAATATTTAATCAACCAGATATAGTAGATGCACGTAGAATAATTATACATCCAAACAAATATACATTCAAGAGATGACAAAAGCCAATGATTAAATGATGCAGAGGAGTTGTTTTAAATAGACTGTTTAATTAGCTAGTGGGCTATCAGGGAGGTTGATAATCAAACCTAGCTTTTCCCTAGCTCCTATGTTACATTGAACATAAGCAGAAATAGATTATGGAATTGTAGGGAAGTAAATACACGAGAAACAAATTATGTCATGAAACTAAAGTTAGAATACTTTAATTAAAAATTCTCCAATAGAAAAGCTTACCAAAATGGCAGGGTTGTGGCATCAAAATCCAACCCTTCCTTATAAAAAATCAAACAATATATAGAACACGACATCAACAAACCATCTCTAACTTTTTGGGACAAAAAACTAAGTTATTTGAATCAAAATAAATAAAAATATCTAATAATGAACTAAATTTATAATAGGCTACAAGGTTTCTTTTGATTATTCATTTTCTTCCTCGAAGTTTGGGATAAATTATCAACTACATCATATTGTGCTCGATATGTTCGTTAAATGTTGTGCAATTTCTTTCAATGATAAATATAGGTTGCAATTATCGATCTTGTAAATTCGATGCCCAAGATATGTATTCATGCTTCCAGATGATGACCTTTTGATTTCCATATGTACAACTGAATATCTAGATGTTCTCCTTGAATTTATCTTTAACTTTGTAAGTAAAATTTGATTAATGATTTATCTACTCAAAATTGGGTCCCTAACTTTGTGAGATGATTTTCTCGATCTAATTCTTGGAATATTCTTCCATCTACTTATTTATTTCTATTTTTGTCCCTATTTATTGCTTGAAATCTAGGTTTACCTCCTTGAAATATGAATTGTTGAAGTTTTATCTACATATGTTGTTGTGTCTTGAATATTTTCCAACTTTCATGAGACTGTATTGAATTTCTATGTTTATAAGATCCACAAGCTTCAAAATTTGTACCTTTTATAGTTTCTTGCACTTAAAATATCCCACAAAGGGTAATTAAATCAACCACGGGGGGAAGGAAATGGGTGCAACATAACACAAACTCAAAAATGGAACTAACATTGAACCTCACCAATAGAAGAAGACAACATGCATCCCTTCTCAAGAGATAAATTTGACCCTTTTCTTAGAAACAAATAAACGTTCATAACAGCCTTATGTTCCACATAAAAACATTGTATAAACATGTTGGAGTATAGCCACTAATAAGCAAAATTAAGGGACTGATATTTTGACCTATAGAAGAGGAGATTTGTGGCATAACCATTAGAATGAACTCAACCCAATATTGATAATAGAACTTAATGTCTAACGTGTAGAACTAACTTCAGAAAATGAGGAAGTAAGTCGATCTAGTGAACCCAATAAATCTTTCTTCTAGAGTCTCAAAGGTTATAGATCTTCTTTCCAACAAAGTCACCCTTTCCTTTGACTGGTTTGAATTTTTTCTTTTCGGTAGAAGATAAAATATCATATTGAGTTATGAATTTGATATCTCCTTTGGTTTTTTTTTTCTTTGTCTTCTTTATCCATATAAAAACTTGAATGATTCACTGAGAAGTTCACTACATGACCATCACTTGAAAGAGATACCTTTGCATATCCCATATTTGTAACAATAAGTCTACTTCCTTTGTGTATCTTCATTTGGGACATTAAATAATAAAATAGTGGCTCTATCATTTGATTACAACAAAAGAGATCCCTTGTAAGTGTAACCTACAAATACAAGAGAACTTGCAACACACATTCTATATTATTCTTATTTCCCTTGTTTTGGCTCTAATAAAAACTTGAAAAGCTCGATCTTGAAATTAAAATATTGAGATCAATAAGACCATGAATTACTATCAACAATGACAAATAAATAGAGGTGCCTTGATTCGATCTTCCAAACGCTGTATAATAGACTGATCATTTTGGTCATTTAGCAAAACTGGAAAACCTAAAATTTTGATCCTCTCTACCCTTCGTTGTGTAGACTTGGTAGAACAATTGATGTATGTTGAGCATAGCATGGCTAGAGACCTTGGCTCATCACAACCTGTTTCAGATTTATAATTCACTCCTATAGGAAAGGAATGGACAAAAATTTTATTGGAAGACTCATCTGCATATTGTTTGGAGCCTAGCTCTAGGCATTGGAAAACATGCTTGACTCCAATGTCTTTAATTTTTCATCATGGGAATTATCCCATATGTCATAGGAGAACATAATGAATATCCTTTATATATTGAAATTTCGGTAGCTCCTTTCAACATGTAGTGCACTCCTTTGCTCCCTTATCCTATGGCTTGGCATGTTATATGAAGCATTGCTTTGGTTGGCTTGCTAAATATAGGGTTGTTCGATGGAATATGTAATATGACATGAAACTGGAAAGTGGGTTTGGCCTAACATATTTTTGAATAAATTTTTTGAATAAATTAAGTAAATACTTTTACAAAATATATATAATATACAATTTTATAAAATTTAATTTATTTAATTTCAAAACATAAAAAATGACGTAGAAAATACATAGGAACAATGTTTCCATTTTGATTTGTGTATGCCCAAGAATATGGCTATTAAATTAATGAACAAATTTCAGGAAAAAAAATGTGGCCTTTCTTTGACAAGAAAAATCTACAACGCCATGACTAGCAACAACATAAATTGAAAGCACGAACCTCAAGAAAAGAAGTGTTAGAAAAGCTTCAAATTAGATCCACACATACATATAAAGATAATCTCATCAACCATGAATAATTTCATGATTAATAACCATATAAAAGCATAAATGAGTATACAATCAACAATGATACAATGCTAATTTCATTAAATTAGTTTACCAATAGAATCATAAGTAAGCACATCGTATACCATCCATTCATTTCAAGAGGAATCCCACAACGCATAAATTCACATGAGGAAACATTACACTAGATTTTAAGGAAATTTAAATCATTAAGATGAGAATATCCATGGCACCATCACATAAGACCTCCATCAAATCGATAAGTGGAAATAGGAAATTACTTCTTGCATTCACCAAAATATCTCTTAGTTCTCAAACAATATCAACAAAAGATAATTCCAAAGCCAAAAGCCCATTACAATGTGTGATGAGAACATATTATAGAAATGTGGGTGACCATTCGTCTACCCCCTCACTATTGAGCTACCTCATGTCATTTCGCATCCGTAGGAGATTCTACTCTACTCTAGTCTCTATCCTACTATGCACATGTTACATGAAAGATATGCCTATATTCCATCAATCTAACAATAGACAAATCCAGAACATAAAGATGTAACTCATGTACAAGATATGAGTGCTAGAGCTTGTATTTTGCTGCTATGTTGATCACTTCCTATTACTCGTCCCCATGTATATGAAGGCACTCGAGGGCATGTAACAATAGAGTTTTCTTGTTATCTTGTATTTGGCTAGACAATACTGGTTCCATCACATACTGAGTAATCGTTACTTTTGTAAATTGCAATCTTTCCATGGTAGGTGCCTATCGGAAGGGGCTGAGAAACACTTTAACTTCTTGGATAAATTCTTCTTCACTCCTTCATCTACTAATAAAATAGAAGGTAATTTGTGCACTATGGTAACAAACTCTATTCAACTCAATACATGTTTATATGAGGCTAGTACCCTATCAATGTCATTTCCCGTTTTATCTCGTGACTGATCTTGATGCAAATTTGGACACTGTCATTTTGAGCAGTTATCCAATCCTTCATGGGGAGAGTTTCTATTGCATCCAAATATCTAGTAGTCTAGTCATACATGTTGTTGATAGTTTTGGTGACTTGTTTAAGCATAATTGTCTTCTTTTTAGTTTTGACCTATATGGCAAGGAATGTTTCCTTAGTCTTATGCATCTTCATCATCTCTTGATAGAATAATGCCAAAGTGGATTCCAATGTTTCTACCTCTCCTTGAATGTAAGCTTACAACTCTTCTCTTCTTGCATGGGCGGGATGTAGAACTTGGTTCCCCTCTTATTCCTAAGTAGCTCTTTGTTCAGAAGGGTGTAGCTTGGCTTGTAGTTCAACAACCTGACTATTTAGTATGCTCACATTTAACTCCATTGCATCTATAAAGTTCATTCTTGGTAAATAAATCATTTCAAGATTCATTGTAGTGTCTAGGACAATCTCCTTTTCTGTAATCATTGATAAAGGCTTGGCAAGGTTTTTTGCATAGCATTTTCTCCTTTCTTAAATAATCTTACGCTATATTTGATCAAAGGTAAATCTAGTGATATCTAGTACATCTTCTTCTTCCTCATCTAGGATGCCTAAGTATTTGAGTGGAAGATGTTTGCCAGTAACTAGGGTGGAAGGAGGAATTCCTAAGGGAGATAAATGAATCTACATCCCAGATACTTGACCCTACTGATCATTTGTTGTGTTACCTTGTTGCTCACTAAGGCAGCCTAGTCTAACTTTCCTAGTGAGCTCTTCCTATTGTCTATTGATTTCTTCCTCTTCCTGCCTCTTCTTATCCTCTTCACATTTTAACTTTTGTTCCTTTTCAATTCTTAATTTATTTTCTTTCTTCTCTTCTTCCGACTTTCTCTTTAGCTCCTCTTCCTCTTGTTTCTTCCTTATTTCATCTTTTTCTTGCCTTTTCTTCTGTTCAACTTCTTGTGCTTTCCACACTTCTTTCTACTTCTTAAGTCATTCTACTTCTAGCTTCTCCCTTATTTCCTCAACCTACTATTGGTGCCACGGTTCCTCATCCTTTTGATCTCCTGACCCTTGTGATTTTTTAAGCTACTCTTCCCTTTTCTTCCTTATATCTTGTTTCTTTCTGACTATTGTTTTGTTCCTTTCTTTCAATGTTTCTTATTCTTCATCCCCTTCTTTCTCATCCATTGGGTCTTCTTGATGGACACTTTTATGTTTCTTTTGCTTCCCATTTGTATTTTGCTACTCTTTCTTCCTTTTAAGGAGGGAGAATCTAGCTTCCAAGATTATACTTTCTTGGGAATTGTCTCTTTGTTCATCCTCCTTTTCTTGGTGTTTGCTTGGTCCTATTTCCCTGGTGGAATCGTTCCAATTTCTTATGTTATATTAATGATTATTCTTGGTATGGACGTAAGACCAATTGAAACCTACTTTCTTGCAATATGTTGCTACAACTCCCTTTGGGTCATACCTGTGGTGGCTCAAGTCCACAAAGTAGAAGCCTTTCATATCCTTAGCCTATGCTTCATATTCTTTGAATTTCTCAATAGTATATGCCCAAATGGTCAAATGGAAAATAGATCATGGTTTTTTCTTGACTTTGACTAATTTCTTGGATAACCATGTGGTTAATTGATAGAAGACTTCTTGTAAGAGCAATTTTTCCATTTCCAATGTAGGTAGAGCATGTGGGGGCTTGTAGGATTTGTATAACTTGGTAAAAGTGACCTCTCCAATGGGAAACCAATCTACCACCTTGCTAACTATCTCTTTAGCATTTTTAAACATGAAAGGATCATATTCTCCAAAAAACATTTGATACAGAGGAGCAATGAATGATTAAGAAGTACTCTAATGCATAATTTTGTAACTTGGATCCCAAAATATATTATAATAAATTTGCGCAAGATTAGGTGTCTCTAGCATCCAATTTAGACTCCATCCTTCAAAAATACATCCATAGCATATTGTATCTATGAGGCATGACACCATATAAAAATTTGATGCATGGCCTTTCTTGGGACTCTTTTCATCTTGTATGTTTAACTTCAGGGTTGATTGCAGAATGCTTACCTAGTTGAAGAAGTCCCTGAGGTGGCTACCGAGTACATTACAGGGACCCATGCTCCTAGAAAATTGTCGATATATTCCCTACCATACAACTTGTTCATCATAGCTACCATGTACTGATTTACTTTTCTCAGGCCGTTTTTTCTATAAACCTAGTCTTCCTTGACCCTAAACTTGGGGGGTTCTTGCCACCATGACTTTAGAATATCTTTGGTTCACCCCTTGAAATATGATAGGCACATAGTATTCAAAAATTCTTCTCATTCTCGAAACTTATAATAGGAAGTGATGTCGGTGGCATTAAAAGAGGTAAAGGCCTCACTTGTATTCTTCCTAATAACCCAACGATCTTTATCAGTGTTCTATAATATCCATTATGTAGTTATTATGCATGGGAACATTGGTGGGTGTGTAGATACTTTGTGTAGCCAAGACCTCTTGACGTTGATATACACCCTAAAATCGTCTTGGTCTTGAGGGATGTCCTTCTTTGAGAATTCTAAACAAATGTCCCACCATGTTAGTTTGGTGCTTTTGTTGATATTGCAAGATGTAACTGTATAGATTGGTAGTGGAGGTGCACTTTATATGATCCCTTGGATACCACTCTTTATTCTCTTTTGGGAGGCTTCGACTATTGGCAGGGCCATCTCTCCAGAGAAAGATGATATAGATATGAAGTCCATATCGATGTTGTCTGACATTTTGAACGAAAAATCCCAAGATGAAAGATATGACATAAATAAAAATGGTACAAACAAAAATGTAAAATGGGTCTAAGAGGTGTGAAAGGAAAGACAAGCACATGAGTTAGAAAAAGGCTTATAGGAAGGTCACATGGTCACACTGGTTAGGGGGGTTGCAAGAGTGAAATACCATCAAAACAGTGACTTTGTGACCTTAGACTTTGAAGGGGCTAGAGTTCACTAGGTTGCAAGGTATGGGTAGGTCATTAGGTTGCAGGTATGGGAAGGTTGCTAGGTCGCAGATATAGGAAGGTCGCTAGGTTGCAAGTTTTAGGCCAACACCTTGTGCAAATTTTTGACCCTCTGACCTAGGGGTTTCAAGGAAAATGATAGGTCCAAATGAGGTTATGTGGTTGCCCATGTGACTTGGTCACTAGGTCATGCATAAAGTGAAATTGGGCTTGGAAAGGGGGGACCTTTATTTTCTTGGTAATCGGGTGAATAAGTCACAAGATTAGGCCAAAAAATGGATTTATAGGGTTTGATATAAAAACATGAAGATAAAACGAGTGAGAGGTTGATCAAATAGTGAGGAGATACACCTTGAATGGGTAACTAGGGGACCAAATTTGACGCCCGATGGATGAAGGAAAGGTTGGATGGATTAGAATGAGCGTGGACATGAAACGATGCAGTGATGAGAAAAAATTAGGGCAAAACATGGAAGGTGTACTGGTAGGACTAGATGAGAGGAAAAATGGAAAACTAATCATTGTAAGGGAGGTGAATGGTCACTTACATAGAGGGAAGAAGTCACATGATCACCAAGTTTCTAAATTTGTCCACCTTGAATGCTTCAATAAAGTAATAAATAATAAATGAGGGTGAGAGTTAGACATAAATGAAGTCATATGTGAAGAGGAAAAGGTCACAAAGTAATAGTTTAGGGAGGGGTCGTATGAGAATATTTCTCCTACGGTGCAACTTAGCGACTTCGAAACCTGGTGTGAAAAATGTCTGTGTAAGGTTGTTATTTCATATATTAGGGTAGGCTATGAAAATGAATGGTAAACATCTATGCGACTTGAATACCTGTAGTGTAACCCTTAATGAGAAGTGTAGGTTATGAGGTCACACGGTCATGGGATTTCTATGAAGGATTGATTTATATCAGTGTCACTTAGTGGCTATGTGACATAGTGATTTGGGTTAAAGGAGAGGTATGAGGGAAAAGGATGTAGGTCAAAACTTTTATGTTGAGGCTATGGTCTTACGGTGCAACTAGTGACCTTGTGAAAAATGAGTTGAAACTTTAAAACTCAAAATTCTCCCAAGTTATAGAGGAAAACCCGGGTTGGTACCGAGGGTGCAAAACCTCAACATCACACACACAAAGGTCTAAAAGTTCAGTGAGGGGGACTCCAAAATTTTGAAGTGGGTAAATTTTTTTTGTTGTTGTAGTGGCTACAACAAGAAGATAATGCGTAGGAGGATCTTTCATATGGAGACGTATCTTAAATAAGCTCCCTATCTCCAATCCCTATGTCTAGGCATATAACTCTGGGTTATGACCTAAAGCGAGTACCCTTGCAACAAATGCTCAAGATCAAGATAGAGAGATAAATGACCAAGGAGAAACATGAGATGATGTAAGCCTAGAGGTAAGGTCTCATAAGCTTGAAAATGCTACACAGAGGAGAGACTAAGGTGATGAGGACCAACCTAGCATGGAAAGGTCGATAGCGTGGAGTAGGCAAAGATGAATTGGAGGTTATGCATTGGCTCACAAAATAGCTAGTTCCCATTAAAAGAGGGTGTATCGAAACACAGGGTAGTAGTGAGTGGGGCTCGTTTAGGTGGGAAATTTGGTAGAAAACAATGGGAATATCTTCGTCCAAGAATTTTTCTCGTAGAAGTAGTGATGCGTAGCACTCAAGGGAGATAAATGATGACTCAACATTAGGATATAATGCTAGGAGAAGGGTTGTTGGAATATTTAAGTGGGGGTGTGATCTGGTGGACCAAATCAAAGTATTGATCATGTAGGGAGATGGAACTGCAAAAGGCATGTAAACCTGATGGTTAGCCCCTGGGTGTTGAACAATTGATTAAGTTAAAAGAGCACACGATGGCATAATCCTAGGCTATGCTAGCATAAATGTGAGCTTGATAGATTATACATTGGTGCAAGGGTGGACGCACCTTACAAGTTAGCTCATATGATCGACCCCGAAGAATTTGTAAATGCACAAGAGAGGAAGGGTTCAGTAGTAAAAACTCAGGAGACTAGAAGAGTTTCAATCAGTAGGCGATCCCTCAATTGAGCCACTGATACATAATCCTAGTAGGTGTTTTCCCATAGCTATAGGTGAATGCGCATGGTGTGATGGGTCGAGGAAATAGACTTGGGTAATGTGAAGCTTAAAAATAATTGACAACCCATCAATTTGGGATATATTATTTATATGTACCTATAATTACATATTAATGCATAGTGTGGGGGTTGTGAAAACCAAACCCATGAATGAGTCAGCAGCTAATATCTTGATGCCAAGTTGACGAGTGGGAGGTTGGATGAAATATCGCATGGATGCCATGTGGTACATCGATGATGGGGTAGTGGAACTTTGAAAATCCATAAATTTTGATATAGAGGTGAGATAGTGCTAAAATTTTATATCACAGGAAATATCCCATTGAGATGAAAACAATGTTGGCATTTATTTCAAGTTTTGAAGACAACAATTTTTTTTTAATTAATTATCCCATCTCTTTAATTGTACAAGGGATATTGGTTTAATAAGTGAAAAACTTTCACTGAGGTTAAGGAAGGGTGTTTACAAGTGCCACGTGTCACTTACTTTTAGATGACTTGGCCCAACCAAAATATTTAATCTATCTTCCACGTGGATTTTCACTATGGCACAACGTCAGCCTAAGTCCATGCTGGTGGCCACATGGCTTGGGTTACACTAGGCTCTTACCTTTGTGCATGATTGAATTTCCATTGGGTGTGGTAAACTTGCCCATCTCTTAAGTTGTGTACACTAGGACGTTAATACCCAATAGGTGTTTTTCCAAGTGAAAATGGTCGTGGGTGTAAAATGACGGGGACTAGGATTCAATTTGTTGTTCACATCCACTAGCTATATGGACTCTTTCCATGAGTGCCAATGTTAGTGCATGAATTAGAATGCTCCCACAGTTTTGATGGGTTAGGGTTGCTATTTAAAGAAAAGAAGACTCCCTTCACTAATCAGTGACCCTCGTATGATGGGGAAACTGGCTATCGAGATTAAATAAGGACCTTAGGCCTGCCCACTCACCGTCCCTGTGACATCACGGGACAGGGGGTCCTCAGTCATAATTCCATCCCTTGGTTTTGTACCCCCAGATTAACAAACGAAAATCATTCAAACCCAATAAAAAGAATCAGGGATGATGACCCACTAATGTATATAGAAGTTGGGGGGGGGGGGCATTCCCTCATCAACATTCTACCCCTCCAGAACCATGACACTAATAGGAATATTATCATTTCATAATGGAAGGACCTCCAAAACTTAGTCGATTTCACACTCACTAGACATGTTATATATGAAGGATTATATCTAGCCAACGCGATTATTTATGGAGGATCGTCGTCCAACACTTGGTGTTGTGCTTATATACAACATCTTACAGGTACACAACCATGGTTCTTCTCCCCTATGATATTTTATTGCGTACACATATATGTGTGTGTGTATTTATATATATTTTTATTTTTATTTTTATGCTTAACCTACAAGACTTAGTTAATAAGGCTATTCTTCCTAAGTTTGCGAAACCTTCTTACAGTTAAAGGGGATTCACCGGGGTGTCTCTGCACTTGACCCAGGCCTACCCCTTTTAAGATTAACATATGTGTGTGTGAGTAAAGATATAGATCTTATTTTATCCCGCCTAAGATTTTTGAGCACTCTGGCTGACCGTTATATAGGTTATATACATATGCATATATCGTTATCTCCCCTAAGCTTAAGCAATATTTAGCTCCAACTATACCCAATTACATGTATATTTGTATCCACCACATTAACTCATCTGGGCTTAATGATCACTTAACGTGGTTCATACTGTATATATATATATATATATATATTCATAAAAAATGAACTCTTTTGATATTTACAATTCCCGATGGACTACTATTATTGGAGGTCATTAAAATGTGGGAATTCCAAACAAAAATAGAGGTGTACCCATATCTTATACTTAGGAAATTAGATAGAGTTTTAAAACAGGCTTAAACACGAGAATTTCCCATTCCTCAAAATATACATAGAAATCATCATTACATGAATTACATTCCTTAGCATTAACATCGTTAGACATTGGATAAAACAACACTCGCCGTGTGTTTTGTGACATGGAATAAACACCTCTCATGGATCCTTATCTTTGGCAATGAAATCATTGACTAACACCTAAGGGTTTTGGTCTAATGACAGTTGTGATTCCCAAAAAGTTGTATTAGAGTGTAGATCAAGAGTTCGATACACATCCCTCTCACTTTGGGGGTGGAGATCTTTGTACATTTGATAAACCAACATTCCTCATTTGTTTCGTGACATGGACTAACCACCTCTCATGTATCCTTATCTTTGTCGATGTGATCATTGACTAAGACCTATAGGTTTTGTTCTAATGGAAATCGTGATTCCCAACAAAAATATGATTTTTACCATTTCCGATAAAGTATTCTAGACATCAAAACTCCACATTCCAACTATATATCTATCTATCTATATATATATAGATATAGATATAGATATGACATGGTTTTCAATAAATCAATGGCCTATGGCCAAAGAATCTAGTCATTTCACATGCCAAGGATCAACTAGTAAAATAGAGAATCCATGGATTTCTCACAATAAGGCTTTCTACAGACTTGAACTCTCTACCTAACCTTATATTTGATTACACTTCAATATTTCTTGGACCTAGTTTCTTCCGAGCTAGTTTTCATAGGTTGAGGAAGGGTTCTCAAAGGATCTTCTCACATACTCAACACCATTGGGAGTCCATAGATCCTCCTATCTCCACCCAACAACTAGTTTCCCTTCGAAAATTACTGAGATCAATCCTTCATTGAGTTCTTCTTTCTCCATGGTTATACTAGTTTTTCCATTGGTGTTCTTCCTCTGTGTTATTCCTTTCCTCTTTTTTTCCTACACATCAATACCCTTCATCTCCTCTAAAAATTATCCCCACTACTATCCTCCCTTCTTTTCTCTTGCTTATTATTTTCCTTGTTTTTGCATCTAAGCCTCCTACTAATGTTCTCTCCTTCCTATTGAATACTTCCTTAAATATGTCTGTCCCAAGCCTATGGTTCTCTTATTTTCTTCCCTTGCATGTAGAAGTGGTTGTCTATCATACCAGCTCTCCATGCCACTTCCTAGCTAGTCTTCCTTGGCCTACTCTACGCCTACCAATGTGGCATGCTCTTGATTTCTTTTTCCTCTTCGCTTATGGACTTTCCCAAGGGAGGTATGGGCTCATCCTATTTTCCTCTAGCTTAATTAATGTGTATACAACCCCATTAAGGCACACCTATCATCTCATGACTGGTATTAATAACCACTTCCTATAACTTCCCAAGAAACCTCCTCCCCAAGCTCTAGACTTTGTGTCCTATCTCTCAACAACCATTTTAATTATATCTTAGAATGGTTACAATATTTACAAGGTTGGGATCAGCTAGGGGTTGTCACATCTCATGATCTAACCTTGTTTTCCTTATGTTCTGTAATAGCATCGTGTTATGTTTCCATGTAAATAAATTAAACCAAGGTCATGGGACACATATTCTATGTTGAATGAGAGGAAACCATCAAATTTGTGGTCACTTGTAGTTATTTATTTATTGGTTATGGAAATTGGAATTGCCATTGGAAAATGAAAAAGGTAATAAAGGGAAATTTAATGCAATAAATAAAAGAAAATAGGAGAAAAGGATGATGAAGGGACAAGAATATGCATGCAAAAGAAAATGAAGAAAAACAAAAGCAAAAATAAAAGAAAAAGGGAGAGAGAGAACATTCACATAGTCTCAAGTATTCTAGTATTTACTTGGAGAGAAGAGGAGATGGAGAGAGAGAACACTAACTTGGACACAATGAAGAAATAAGCAAGAAAGCAAGGAACAAGCAAGAGAGTGCAAGAGGAAAGTTGGACAACAGTGAGAAAGAGCATAAATAAAGTAAGAAAAGAGAAAACAACAAGAGGATTTTGCAAGTAATAGGTTTCATGTTTGGTTATCTTCCTTGGATGTGAATGCATGATTTATGCATTGTTTTATTGGTCATGTTTGTTTTAATTGGCATGAGATTTGCATGGATTGATAATGGTATAAATCCTTTCCTTTTCTATTTCATACATAGCCATGATGTAGTGCGTTCCCTATTTTCATTGAGCTTTGTATTTCCAATAGATTTTGGATCTGGTTTGAGGTGCTCTCACAAAACTTCCCAAGGGTTGAAAATGGAGGTGATTTTCTCTTGGAACTCTTGATAGGTAGGTCGAGAGACAAAAATTCATCTAGGCATGGTGAAGAAATTCTAAGGAATCCAAGCTTGTATTGATTTTAGTGATTTTTGGACCTATTAGGTGAAATCATTGTGGTTGAGTGTGGAGGTGGTTTAACCTTTGGATTTCCTGGTTGGTTTTGTTTTGGTTTATCCCAAGGGATCCCTGATTCATGCTTGGAATATGGAATGAGGGTGATTAGATGAAAGAAAATTTTGGTTCAAAATAATCTATGGTTGGGTGGTATGTGGAAGTCCTTGACTTGGTTGGCTTCATGCATATGTGAATATGTGTTATTTATTATCAAGATCAATGAGCACAAGTGTTGGTTATTGTGTTAATTTTATAACTTTTCTGCCATCAATTCATTACAATTAAATGTTGGTTATAGGATTGGTTAATTCTTATTGCATGATGTGCTCTGGTTATGGATCTTATTCATGGTTTTATAAGTTACTCAATGGTTATGTGAATGCATGAACTAACTAGTGTTTTATGCATCTAGATTGGGAGTGAAATGAGAATTATTAGTGATATTCTGATGAAAATATTGAGGAAGTGAGAATACACCCATTCATGACTTATAGTTACTTTGTTTACCATGTGTTTTTATAAACTTTTATCATGTTTTTGGTAATTTTGGGCAATATGTAAGCCTAATTATAGTTTATGTGGATTGGTTATCATCATAGTCTAGGTTCTTGAATGTTTTGGGTAGTTCTAGGTAATGTCCTGTAGGCCAGACCTAGAATTTCAGCATTGAATCCATGGTCGTAGGCACACAAATATAAGACTTCAGTTGTAGCCACATAGAGAATGCATTTTGCATACGATTGGAGCCTTTCGGTCACATGTACTAGACTAAATGCATGTGGTTGGGCTGTAAAGTGAGGTGAAATATAGTTCTAGCTTAAGGTAAGATCATTAGTCGATGTTGTCTTACATCTGGGTAATTAGATGTCCCTGGGATGTTGTAGTTATTTTCAATATTATAGGCCCCACTTCCATAACTGGAACTTGGATGTTGGGTCATGCATAGTAACTCTCACCTTATGTTACCTTGGTGAGCTTATTAAACATTGGTAAATGTGGGCTGGGGTTTTACAAAGTGGTATCAGTGCAGGCTTACAACACTGGACCTCTAGGTAAAAGCAAGTTGTCATATAGTTTTATATGTTTGGAATGCATGCATGATGGTTAATTTTTATTCTATGCATTATGGTCACATGCATGTCAATCATTTTATTGATATTTTGGTTACATGCATGATAGATTGTAATTGATTAGTGTGGTCATATGCCTGTGCATTAGTTATTCATCCATGATATTTAATTTTTTCATTCCAGTCATATGTGTGTTGATTATTATCAATTTGGTTCCTTTCATGGAAGTTAAGTTCTTGATATTATTATCTATCATGCTAATCTGAATTGACCTATGCAAATGCAATAACCACACCAAAAGTCAGTTCAGGTAATGCTTTTGATTATGGTTTTATATAGCTAACAATGGCATATTTAAGAAAAATGGAAGGTCAAGAGATGAAGAGTAGGGTGGTATATTATAGTTCATATCATTCCCCCTGCAGGCTATAAGAGAAATTAGCAAGATAGGAGAACTCATTTGAGCAACAAGGAGAGGAATACTCTCTTGATCTAGCAGATAGCTAAATAATTCTGAAGGCATAGATCATAAGTTGTAAACAAACAATGAGAGATTGATTGAAGCATAGGAAAGGATTGTAAGAGATCAAGAAAAGAAATCTTAGGTCAATGTAGCCATCCTTTAAATCGTTTTAGATTTGTAGAAGTAGAGACAACTGGGGATTAGTCATGGAAACATACAAGGAGAAAATACTAATGGTGCAGATGGAAACAACTCTTAGAAATGGCATGGGGTGGACATGTATGATACAATGAAGAGTGGAAAACTCTTGGATACACCTAAGAGGATGGCTAGTATTCATGAATTTTATTCTAACTCTACTTCCAGGAGACACTTTCACCATCACTAGAAGCGTCATTATAGGAGGGGTGAGAAGGAGTATTTTCTAGAGGAATTCAAGAATGCCAAGCCTCATACATTTGATTATGAGATGACCAAGTCAAAAGATTCAAAAGAATGGCTACTTGGGATGAATAAATTTCTCAAATTCCATGATTATTGAGAGAATATTAAACACAAGATAACTACTTTTAGTCTCATAGGAAAAGTAAATATTGAGTGTGAAGATGTCAAGCATGTTAGGGCATTAGGGAAGATAAGCTGACTTGGGAATAATTTGAAAGAACCTTAAAAAATAAGTACCTATATGAGAGATATTATTATGTAAAGGCCAAGGAATTTTATGATCTTGGAATGGGTTCCATGACAAATGAAGATATACAACTATATTTCTAGAGTTGTTGAGAAAAAAAAAATAGTTCAAGGATGAAAAAGAAAAGATAAAAATTTTTATGGGTGGATTTCCATTGTCATTCAAAGATCAGATTGAGTTTCACAAACCTCATTAATTGGAGGAAACCATAAAAAAATTAAGGCATTGTTATGAGCAGTGAAAGTACAAGCCTCAATTCAAGCATGAATTGAAGGTTAATGAGAATTCTAAAGGAAAATGACCCAAGAAGCGAGGAAGACATTAGGATGTATGTGAGAACTAAAATCGAACCCATAAGAATTTCAATGCAGCTGAGATAGATAGGGGTCTCAACCTATGGAGTAGTAGAATAAAGGCAATGACAGAGAACCATTGAAGTTTTGGTCTTTTGGTGGAGACTCTCCTAGATGGGATTAACCATCGTATCCGAGTGGTAGGCATCATATCTACAATGCACAAGAGGCATGGGAAGTTGGGGATGTAGGTCAAAGTATTCCTAGGAACTAGGAAACATTTGGTAATAGGTGTTACACAAAAATATCATCACCATGACTATTTGCAGTCAGTATGTGTCCATCATCACTTATACTGGCCTCCTAAGCAAGTCTCAGACCTTAGCTCTTCATGTCAAGCTTTACAAATGAGAGAAAGACATTGAAAATCAACAAAAGTCTGGTTCCGCACTTTCTCTCACTTTTTCCTGCGGGACCGCACTCTTTGTTCATATTACCTGCATATCTGCACGCTCTGTTTGTAAATGGGTGGGTGTGTACCCTTGTAAAAGTAAAAAAGGCACAAGTTTATTCTAAAAAACTCACTTTGGGTTAATTCTAGATGTTTCTAGAAGGAATTTTGATGTGGATTGTTCGCTCCAAGGTGGTTCATGCATCCCAAAAGAGAAGTAGCCAATCCCTTGATAGGAGGAGCTATCCCTTTGAAGGAGGGCTTTATCCCTTTGAAGGGGGACCTAGTAACTTCCCTCCATTGCACTATAAATTAAGGCATTGGGTCAGTTGCTGGAGAGGTTAGAAGCTGAACATTTTGAGGGTAAATGCTGATGGAATTGGGACTTCCTAGTTAAACTTGAGAGGAGAGATCACATTCCTTTTGGTTTCATTGGGAAGTGAGTGAAACTTTTCAAAGTAGAGGAGACTTCTTGTCGGACCCTGGGAGGAGCTTGTACAGCATCAAGGCACAGGTTGTAAAGTTATTCTTTGATTTGAAATAATACAATCAGATTCATTTTTCTCAACAAATTGTCTTATGTGGTTTGTTTCATAATCTCCTTGATCATTATGATGAATATGCTTTATGATATTGGCTTTTCAGGTGCTATTTAATTTGTTTTCTTGTTTGTGTTTGCAAACTTACACTTCAAGGAAGCTCATTTGGAGCGAGGGAGCGAGGCTTCCACAAACTTGCATTGGACCCAAGGTAGGCCTAAAACACTTGTTTGCCTTTGTTTTTGATTGCATATTTAGAGAAAGATAGTTTTTGATTGACTTGCTTGTCACTAGATATCTTTAGATACTAGGAAGGTCGATCTTGTCCGCAACCTCGACTCATTCCGTGTGACAAAATGGTGACTCCGCTGGGGACTTGATTGTTTTCCTTGTTTTTACTTTGACCTGAGAAACTGGTGTTTTTGTTTCTGTTTTTGGCTTGTTGTTTGTGGAATTGGGTGGATTTAGTGAATCTAGGATTGTTTTTGCTTTTCATAACTTTAGGAGAAGCCCCCACCCTATGCTTGTATCACAGTGCATACTTATACGCATGTTTACTTTGCACACAGAGTGTGCACGCACTTGTGTAAACTTTGAACCTGCAGACCCTGCTAAAATTTTGAAAAACTTAAATTTTACTCTTTCAATTAGTTTTATTTTGGTTTAGAAGTTGTTATCCTCTGCCTAGACCTGCATATGACTTATTAAAAGCTTTTCTTGGTTCAATTCCATTGGTGTTAGGGTTTTAGGTGAGATTCCTAGAAGTTTTGGTTACCGGTCTTGATTTTCATTTTGGTCGTGTAGTAGCTTAGAGTTTAGAAGTGTAGAAGCCTCAAATCACCTTTGTTTTTACTGGCCTTCTTATGAGTCTGACCATTTGTAAAATCTACCTTTATTGAGGAATCCAACTTGTGTTTTATCTTTGCGAAACTTCGAAAAAGCTTGTGTTGAAAGTTTGGATTTCATTTTTAGAAAAGAGAACAAAAAATTACTTGTTTTTGGACTGATTTGTGATTCTGGACAAGTTAGTCCTTGGTTTGCTTATCGCCAAGTAAAACATCCTTAAAAAAAACATCTTGTAAGCTTTTACTTCAAGTAGTTTTTTATAGTTTGTAGATCTTAAGATTTGCTTTATTCATAGTTTTCTCAAGATTTGCTTTAGTTATACTTTTGAGTGTTTTTATAAAAATACAAAAATCTCTTTTGAAAAAGTTTGTTTTGGTAGCATTTGAGCGTTTGAAAGAAAAGGGAAATTCTTGTAAAAATAACTAGTTGTCTTGTTTTGAGTGCATTGGAACAAAAACTATTCTTTTAATTTTGTTTGTTAAGAAAGATTTGTGTTTACACGCATTTGCATTCTCAAACTCTTTCCTAGCTAGAAGTTCATTGAAGAGAAAAGATTGTTTAATCATCTTAAGTGCATCTTTTTAGTGATTTTGAGTCGAGTCTTCACACCACAAGTTTCATCTCCGCACCTCTTGACTTAATCAAAAACCAATAAAAGTAACGCTTAAAGTAAAATCAATCTATAAATCTTTTCATTTTTAAGGCTCTATTACACCAACATAGCTTAGGCTAGTGTCTTGGAGTAGGGAGTACTTAACTCTCCAAGACAGTAAATCAAACAAGTAGTTGTATCTTGCAGTAGGAGAGAAATCAAATTGTTGCATCAATGCTCTGGGAAATCTCCTCTTAAAGGAGAAGCACGAGATCATGTCCGAACCACTGTGGGAATCAATCCTTCCTCATTGGGAATGACCCCAGATATTCACGTATTAAAAACGATAAACCTCAGATTAATCATTGTCGAGGAGCCTGGGGTCACTTGTTTGTAAACCTTGGTTTATGTCAAGGAGCCTTCAAGGGGATTGAGCTTGTTACTCTGCCCTTCCGTGCATATCGGATCGTAGACTGTTCCCCCAGGTATATTTGTTTCTGTTGGTAACCATAGTGACCATATTCTATAGGATTCTTCCTAAGGTGACATTGGTGGGAAGTTCCCATTGTACCTGGAGCAGACGTCGGCTAGACTCACTTGGATTTTCTGGGGGATTTTCTTCACTCGAGATGGTTTAGTGGAGAAACTTGTGCTAGTCTATTCATTAAGCAGGTTGTCGGGGTGCCTGTTCCAACCGCTATTTCTGTATTGAACTCTGCGACGTTTGATTTCATCACCAACTAGTGTTTTCGGTACGAAAGGTTACTATTTGTGTGTGATTTGATCTCCTAGATTCTTTAGGTGTGTGATTCAATTTGTTTGGTTCTTTAGAGGCTTTAGGTGGTTTTCATTGAGATTTTACTTTGTTTTCGTGTGAAGTAGTTAAAAGTTTTTAACCATGGCTGAATTACCGAGGAAGTCTCGTAGACTTCGGGGTCAACCTCCTGAGTTTTCAACAAGCCAGCCTGAAAGGCTACGGGCCCTGGTAA
Source organism: Pinus taeda (assembly GCA_000404065.3). Taxonomy (NCBI): domain Eukaryota; kingdom Viridiplantae; phylum Streptophyta; class Pinopsida; order Pinales; family Pinaceae; genus Pinus; species Pinus taeda. The sequence goes on from APFE031489622.1 coordinate 49,167, forward strand.
CTCCCAAAGACAGTAGAAGTGGGTCACCTGAAAGAGGAGAATCTTCTTTGGTGGGATATCCTAATTTTTCAGTGCTAATAGCAGATTATAGTACGCAGCCTGTATCTGTTTCAGAAGTTACTGGTAGTGTTTCATCTACTAGTGATATAGGTGAAGAACCTGAAATATCTGAACCCAAATCTGAAATTGTTGCTACTCCAATATCAGGTTTGTTTCTCCAGCTTCTAGTGGTCCTAGTTCACTAGGGTAGAAAGAATAATTATCCAAAATCTTCCTTCTGGACTAATAGCTATTGAAGAGCTTGTTATTTCGGAAAGAGAAGAAAGAATCCCTATTCCAGAAGATCGACCTATTTTAGACCTTAGGGAGCGTGAATCAATCTTTTACAGTCCACCTAGGAGCAGTGCTTGGTATATTTCATTGACTAATTTTTTGGAAAACCCGGGACTAAGTTTTTCACCACCTCGTATTTCTTATCACCCAACGCCTAGAGGTTACTATCCTCCATTGAATATGTCCAAACAGTCGTCCATGTTTTCCCAATCTCCGGAAGCCTTTTTATATGGCGGTCCTTCTGTTCCCGATTGGTATTAGTCCATTTCTGGTACTTTTTCGGGAGCATCTCCTCAACCTATTGAACAAAGGTTATTAACTGGAAATAATGGTACTAAACCGTTGAGTGTAGAAGATATTCTCATGATGTCAAGTTCTATTCCCAATCTTCAACCTCAAGGTACTCAGTTTGTGCCTGGGGGGCAACCTCAAGGTACCCAGTTTGTGCCGGGGGGGAAACCTCAAGGTACTCAATTTGCGTTCGATTCCGACAGACGGATTTTTCGCAATCTTCACGGGAAGTTTCTGGTGAGAAGCCCTTTTTTCTCACCCAAATCTCAAACAGTAAAAATGAATGGTAAAAGGTCCTTTTTATAAGTTTTTTGAGTAAATAAATTCCAAATTTGTTTATGTTTCACTTTGAAAAGGTGTTTTTTGCGACATTTTTACCCATTTTTAAATAGGTATGAATAACGTTTGATTTTTTTTCAGGATAACGGATTTTTCAGGCGTAATCGGTCATTTTCAACGAAAAAACATTAGAGTCACCTTTCAGCTCTTTTCTGACTCCTAAAACATGAAAGGATTGTCGAGTTTTTTTTTTAAGCTCGTTAAAACATAACTAAAAATATGGTCCTCTTACAGCCCTTTTCTGACCGTAAAAACATGAAAAGATTGCCATGTTTTTGTCGTTTCAAATTCGATATTGGTCATAAAATGATGTGTCATTGATCGCTTTTTTACTTTTTTGGATCAGAGGCACTAATTACGAAAAGTACTCCTTAGTCATAAAAGATCAAGCGGTTCTCTCAAGTATTATTTTATACCTTTTCGGGCTTGGGAGACACAAATTTATGAAAAAGATCAACCCTGGAGTCTTCTTAAGTTTTTTCAGACTCTCTAAAAATGAAAAACGCCAAGTTTCTCCTATACTGGACTCATTAAATTTTGACAGTAAAGGACCTGTTCAATTACAAACAGGGACGGATCACTCCTTCTTAGGGTTCGAATTTAAACTAAGTTGGACTCATCAGAAGGATAAGCTTATAATCAAGCATATGTTATCCTCCTCAAGCGTGTAAAAAATAAAGAGGTACTTGCCAGAAATGGTGGGGGAAAAGAGAGAAAAATGAGCATGTTTGTCATACTTTATAACCACTCTTGAACACGACACTTTCATTCACCTGGGTTGGGAAATCCTTTGCATAACAGTTGATCAAACCACATTGAAAGTCTTCAGCCGGTTTCTGGGTATTAACTTTGGGTCAATTGTCACTAAACCATCTGTTGTGCTGTTATGTGTTCAAGAGATCAATGCGAATAAGCCATTCATTTGCAAAAATATATGTCATCCATCTTGACCATCCCTGATTCAGTCCTCGCAACTAAATTTCTTCAAACTTGATCTATGATTTCGGGTTGTGGGCTTGCCTACGACGGATCGCTTTCTATCGACTTCAGCTCTTTATCTAGAAAGACGATCTAGAAATCACCAGTACCTTGGGATCTGCATGCCTCAATGGCAAGTCTCCCACCTTCGACGATAGGTTGCATCATTGACCTTCGATCAAAGGATTCCGTGACATGTTCGACATCGACACATCTAATCACATCTCATGGATTGTATTGAGTACTTTGAGAGCCATAGTCATTGTTGGTGGTTTCTCTCACACTTGTTAACAGTTTACATCATCGACTGGTAATCAAGTGGTTTCTACCATGTTCTACTTCGACACATTCATTCGCATGGATAGAATAGTACTATTTCGGGAAGTAGAAATGAAGACCCTGGATCTAGTTTCCACCATCTAGGCTGCGAGGAATTTTGTATTCATTATATTGTAGACTATTCATAAACATATGGCTACGTCCATACTGTGTCTACATGTGTCTATACTTGTGATGTATTATAGGATCGTTCCTATATCAGAGTAGTAGTTAGTTTTCTAGTTAGTTTTGATCTCAGTATGGGAATGCCTACCTCAGCGATGATATGATCTCATATATATATTTTGCATTTGAATGTTTTTCACAGGTTCCAACCGGGCTCCCCACAAGATGATCCTCAAAATGATAAAGTACTTCACTCTTCCTAAATGATAAATGGAATCATCATCTACTACAGACTTCGCACTTTAGGGGGCAATCTGTTACACAAAAATTTCGTCACCATGACTATTTGGAGTTAGTATGGGTCCATCACTTATACTGGCCTCCTAAGCAAGTCTTAGACCTTAGCTCTTCATGTCAAGCTTTGTAAATGAGAGAAAGACATTGAAAATCAATAAAACCCTGGTTCCGCACTTTCTCTCACTTTTGCCTGTGGGCCCGCACTCTTTTTTCATATTACCTACGTATCTGCACACTGTTTGTAAATGGGTGGGTGCGTACCCCTATAAAAGTAAAAAAGGTGGAAGTTTATTCTAAAAAACTCACTTTGGGTTAATTCTAGATGTTTGTAGAAGGAATTTTGACATCGATTGTTCGCTCCAAGGTGGTTCATGCATCCAAAAAGAGAAGGAGCTAATCCCTTGATAGGAGGAGCTATCCCTTTGAAGGAGGGCTTTATCCCTT
>APFE031489622.1:60069-114271 GCA_000404065.3 Pinus taeda
AGGCGTGTGCTTCCAACGCATTAGAGCGGAGAATCCTGGTTGGTAGAGAGTGGACGGATGGATAATCGTTTGAGGGGAGGCTCGATGGTCTTTTGTTCGAGGGGAGGATTGTTGGGTATACGACCAAAGTCCCACATTGACTAGAAGTGGGGAGGATCATGGGTATATAAGGATGGACAAATATCTCCATTGGTGTGAGCCTTTTGGGGGTTAAGTCCAAAAGCAAATCCATGAGGGCTTAGGCCCAAAGTGGACAATATCATACCATTGTGGAGATATGTGGTGTCTAGAGTCCTTACAGTAGAGCCCCCCCTTCATTGCACCAATTGCATAGCGTGGGGATCCCGAGGGGGCGGCAGGCCCCCCTGTCCGCGGGGTTTGAGGGGGGCGGGTAGCCCCCCTCTACAGGGTGTGGGGCAGTGCCGCGGGAATTTTTTTTTTCACCTTATATTAGGTTGGGCGAACCTACCTATGGTTTTCGGTCCATAGTTTTGGACGTGATGGTTTTTGGTCCATGGTATTGGATGCTTCAGCATGTATAAATATGTATTGTAACATTGAAAGGAATATAATGAAAAATCAAGCTAGTAATCCTGGTTTTGGGATCCATGTGAAATCTCTGTGTATATGTGTTTTATGTGTTATGCTCTTACATTGTTTATTTTCTGTGTTTTAGAATTCGTATGCAGGTAATTTGTGTATGCGGTTAAAGCCTACATTTGGTATCAGAGTTGTTTTGGCTTCAATGGGATGCCTTTGTTGCTGAGGGGTTTCGCTCAGGCCTATTGTAGACCCTATTTAGTGGGAGATATGCGGCATCGATTTTGGTGGTGAAAGAAGATGGCAAGCACTGGAAAGATAGAGATCGATAAATTTAATGGTTAGTGTTTTGAGTTATAAAACCCAAGTATGGAGGATATTTTGGTGGATAAAGATCAGTGGATCATAGTAGATCCAAGTACTAAACCAATGGGAGTGTCCGGTGAAGAATGGAAGAAGTTGGATTGGAAGGAAAATAGCACAATACGATTTTGTGTCTCATATTTAGTATTGCTGAATGTATCAGGGGAAGCTATGACAAATTCTTTGTGGGACAAGTTAGGGACTTTGTACCAATCTAATTTTCTGGTGAATAAACTGTTCCTACTAAAAAAGTTGTATAACTTGAGGATGAAAGATGGAGACTTAGTGACAGAGCATTTGAACACATTTAATACTATGGTAAGTCAGTTATTATCTCTTGATATTAAAATTTTAGATGAAGCTAAGTGCATCAGTTTGTTGTGTTCTCTACCAGATTCGTGGGATAGTCTGGTTATTGCACCAGGTAGCAATGCAACTGCCTTGTAGTTTGATGAAATAGTCTCATCCTAACTAACAAAGGAGATGAGATGAAAAAATATGGAGAGCCAGAATGGTGGTGCCTTGTCTATATGAGGACGATCCCAGAACAGAAACAAAAATAAGTCATCGAGTGGGAGATATAAATCTAGAGGGAGATCTAAATCTCCAGGAAAACCTGTAAAGGTAGTGTGCTGGAAATGCGGAAAGAAAGGGCACTACAAAAGGGACTATAAATCTAAAGCTCCTGGTAAAGGAAAGGGATATGATGATGCTTCTTCTGCAGAGGCGAAAACCACCTCAGATGAGGGTGGGGATATGTTCTTGGCTTCTTCAAGTACACATGTAGACCACAAGCCATGGTTGATTGACTGAGGTGCATCCTTTCACTTCACTCCCCATAGAGAGTGGTTCTGCAAGTATGATAAATACGATTGTGGTGATCTCTTCTTAAGGGATGATAAGAAGGCTAGAATCGTTGGTTGTGAAAAGTAAAAAGTTGAAGTTGCAAGGTGGAAGGGTTAGAACACTTCCCGGTGTTCTGCATATTCCAGAATTAGCCAGAAATTTGATTTCTATAAGAAAGTTGGATGATGCAAGTGTAAAAATAGTGTTCGAGAAGGATACCTGCAAGATGGTTCGAGGAGCACAGGTATTGATGCAGGGAGTTTGGACTAGAACTTTGTACAAGCTGCAATGTAGAACTGTTGTTGATTGGTGCAATAGTTCTATGGTTCCTGAAAGTGGAGCAGAAAATCTTGTGGTCTCTAGAGAGAAGACCATTCTGTGGCATCAAAGGCTTTGAAATATTGGAGAGAAGGGCCCTCGAATACTTCATGGTAAAGGTATGGTCGAAGGTATGAGTAATATCTCTCTGGATTTTGATTTCTATGAAAATTGTGTATATGGGAAGTAGAATGGGGTGAGTTTCCCCTCTGCTCATAAGAGGGAGAAATATATATTAGAGCTTGTGCACAGTGATGTGTTTGGACTTGTGAAGGTTCCATCACTCGGTAAGTTAGTGTGCTATGTATCATTTATAGATGACTTCTAAAGGAATACATGGATATATTTCCTTAAGAAGAAATATGAAGTCTTTGACAGGTTTAAAGAATTTAAGGCTCTGGTGGAAAACCAGACAGAGAAGAAGATAAAGGTTCTGAGGACAGATAACAGTGGAGAGTTTTGCAGGAAGGAGTTTGAAGAATTTTGTAAGAAGTGTGGTATAACACGACAGAAGACTAATCCGCATACACCTCAGCAAAATTGAGATGCAGAAAGAATGAACAAGACATTGATGGAAAGGGCAAGAAGCATGCTCAGTGGTGTCAGGTTAGGACAGGAATTCTGGGCAGAGGCGGTGGAGACAACATGTTACCTGGTCAACAGATCACATTCATCAGCGTTGGAGGATAAGACTCCACAAGAGGTATGGACTGGTAAGAAACCCTCTCTTTCACATCTAAGAGTATTTGGATGTGATGCATATGTATATGTTCCAAAGGAGAAACGAACCAAGTTGGATAGTAAATCTGAAAAATTCATCTTTATTGGGTATAAGGATGGTTTAAAGGGTTATAAGGTTTGGAACTCAACAAAAAGGAAGGTTATGTACAATGAAGATGTGGTGTTCAGAGAGGTGAAAGATGTTATTAAACATGAATTCCAACCAAAGGAACCTGAGAAGATAGAGTTTGAGCTAAAGGATGAAGAATCAGACTCTACGATAGAGGAGGAATTAGAAGATGAAGAGCCCCAAACTCTGGGTGTAAGAAGATCAGTTCGAGGAAGAAGGTAGCCAGAACGGTATAGTCCATCTGCTTTCTATTCAAATTTTTCTTTATCTATTACTAATGATGATCCCAAAACTGTGAAGGAAGCAGTAGATTCAGAGGATGGAAATCTCTAGAAAGAGGCCATGGTTGATGAAATGGCATCTTTTCAAAAAAATGAGGCTTGAGATCTAGTGGAGTTGCTAGCTAGAAGGAAACCCATTGGCAAAAAATGGGTGTTTAAGAAGAAGACAAATGCATAAGGAAAGGTGGAGAAACACAAAGCTCTGTTGGTAGAAAAAGGTTATTCCCATGTGCCCGAAATTGATTTTGGTGATATTTTTTATCCTATTGCCACGATAACTTCTATTAGATTAATTTTATCTGTTGCTGCTACTTTTGATTTTGAGGTAGAATAGATGGATGTGAAGAAAACATGTCTTCATGGGGATCTGGAAGAGGAGATCTACATGAAGCAACCTGAAGGCTTTGCAGTAAAGGGTAAGACAGAACTAGTATGCAAGTTAAAGAAGTCTCTGTATGGGTTAAAACAAACACCAAGGATGTGGTATCATAAATTTTATACATTTATACGGGGACTTGGCCTCACTAGAAGCAAAGAAGATCATTGTGTTTATTTTAAATTAATTGGTGACCATGTTAATTATCTGGTCTTGTATGTGGATGATATGTTGCTGGTTGAAAACAACAAAGAGATTATCCAAGATTTGAAGACCCAATTGTCCTCCAAATTTGACATGAAATATCTTGGTGCTACAAACTATATTTTGGGCATGGAAATTAAAAGAGATCGGGCAAAGAGGAAGCTTTGGTTAAACCAGAGGAGGTATGTTGAGACAATACTACAGAGGTTTAATATGCAAGATAGTAAACTGGTGAAGGTTCCTATTCCTGTAATTGTAAAGATATTTGCTGAATAGTGTCCCAAGACACAAGAAGAGGAAGAGGATATGTCCCGTGCTCCATATGCAAGTGCAATCGGTAGCTTGATGTATGCAATGGTTTGTACTAGACCAGACATTACACATGCAGTAGGAGTATTGAGTAGGTTTATGTCAAAACTAAGAAAAGAGCATTGGACAATAGTGAAGTGGGTTTTCAGGTATTTGAGTGGCACTAGTTATTATGGTTTGTGCTGCCAAGGATGACCAAGATTGGATAGATTCTTGGATATCAGTGGCTTTCTTGATGCAGACTAGGTTGGAGATTTGGATCAGAGAATATCTACAAGTGGGAATGTGTTTAACCTATTTGGAGGTGCAGTTAGTTCGACGATTGAGAAACAATCTATAGTGGCACTATCAACTACAAAGGAGGAATACATGGCAGCCACTCATGCAAGCAAGGAAGTAGTTTGGTTGTAGAGACTGTGTTCAAGTATGGGGTTAGTACAGGGAGCTATAATGATAGACTGTGACATCCAAAGTGCAATTTTCTTAGCAAACAACCCTGCTTATCATTCAAAGACAAAGCACATTGATGTTAAGTATCAGTTTGTGATGGATATGATAGAAGACAAAAAGGTGTTGCTGGTAAAGGTGGATACTTTGAAGAATACTCTAGATGAATTGAAAAAAGCTGTGAGCTCTGAGAAGTTCTCTTGGCGTAGAGAAACAATGGGCATTTTAGGGGTGGAAAAATGAATAAGCTCTCCTGTGGCCCCTTGTGGAAAGAAAACAACAAGTAGGAGAATGTTGGGTTGTTTTATATTCTTTCCATGACTAACCTACATAGTTGACTAGGGGGTTAGAGGGGGGTGGAGCCCCCCCTTCGTTGCACCAATTGCGTAGCGGGGGGTCACAAGGGGTTTGAGGGCGGTGGGTAGCCCCCTTCTATATGGTCGAGGGTAGCGCCCTGGGAAAAAAAAAATTGGACCCTCTATTAGGTTGGGTGGACCTAACTATGGTTTGTGGTCCATGGTTTTGGATGCAATGGTTTTTGGTCCATGGTATTGGATGCTTCGGCATGAAAATATATGTATTGTAACATTGAAAGGAATATAATGAAAAATCAAGCTGGTAGTCCCAGTTTCCGGACCTAAGGGAAAATCTTTGTGTATATGTGTTTTATGTGTTATGCTCTCACATTATTTATTTTTTTGTGTTTTAGAATTCTTATGAAGGTAATTCATGTATGGGGTTAAATCCTACAGTTATGGGTGCATGCAGTAAGGTGTGGGAAAGACTCTAGAGGCAAGAATTTTGTGTAGAGATGGTGTGGTCTCTAGATGTGAAGTACTGCTGATTGTGTACGTGTTTTACATGTTGTGTTGAGCATGTTTTGTATTTGTCCATGTGTAATGTGTACGTGTTGTGTTCTGACATGTGTATTCACTTTGTTGTATCATGGGTATATGTGAAAGTGTTGTGGTATGTCGTGTGCATATTTATGTGTTGGGATAGGTATGTATGGGACTATTTGGATTCCCTTGTTGCTAATATTGAGGGTAGAGGTGGTATAGTCTTTGCACACCCTTGTTGCTAATATTGAGGGTAGAGGTGGTATAGTCTCTAGACACCTTTGTAGTTGATATTGAGGGTAGAGGTGATATAGTCTCTAGATATCCTTCTCGCTGGTATTGAGGGTATAGGCATCATAGTCTCTAGATTCCCTTATTGTAGATACCACATATGGAAGAGAAGAGAAGGCATTGGGTCCCTGTCAGGTTTGGTAACTAGTTTTTTATGTGTGAGGAAAGCACAAAGAAAAAAGGGAGAAGCAAAGAACAATTTAAAAACATAAATATAAGTAATTATTTTAGTTTTTAAATTCAAAATTATGAACATAATATATAATTATAATTTGTGATGGTTGGTTTTTGAGCTAACCAAATGTCATGTTTTTATGCATGATTATTTGATAAAGGGGATAATTTGACTTGTTATGACAGGAATTAAACATAATTGTAAGTGTCACCTTATTGATGAGTTATCAATGAGGTATGATTTGAATTTATTACAATTCCTTTTAAATCTAATAGAAATTATGTGCTTGCTATAGGAAAGCATGGAAATGCCTAGGTTTGGGTGGTTCGAACTAGCTGGAAGAGATTTAACAACAATAGTAAAAGAGATTTGAAGATGTAACAATATGATGGTAAAAAACTTCAGGAACATGGTCATTGTGGGAGACTAGTACCCAATAGTATCCATTAATTTCCATAAGCATGTTATGATTGGTAATATGGTTTAGAGGCACGCATATCCCTATATTTTGGACCTTCTAATGTGAGGAAACCTTGACAATGAATGGATCGACCAAGGGCCTGGAAAGCATAGAAGGGGATGCGTAAACTCAGAAAGTGGGTGACTACATGGAAGGTGGTGACGATATTTCTCAAGGGACTAGGAAGTAGAGAAGGGAGGGTTGGGGAATAAGTTTTTTTTTGGTCATACCATTCATGATTGGAATCAAAATCACATTTGGAGAGTTCCCAACAACAATGAGTCGGTAATTGTTCATTGGGAGAAGAAGTGGTACAAGGATTATAACGCTGGACATTGGAGGTAAACTTTGATCTTAACACTGGGTTTTGGATATCCTAGGGAGGAGGTGAATCCTTGGTACCACTTTTGAGGGTGAGCTTCTATATTTCCTTGTTGTTGATGCATGCATCGTATCATTTTATTTTTTGGTTAAAGCAAATGTGAATATGTACATATGTGTATATTATTGTTAATATTGTACTAAGCTATGTTTATAAACATCCATAAGCAGTATGTTTTGTTGGTGATAAGTGTCATACAACATCAAGTACAGTGTCCCCACAAGGGGGTGGGGGTTAATAGCCTCGAGTTAATTTTCCATGTAAATAAATTAAACCAAGGTCATGGGACATGTATTCCAAGTTGAATGAGGGGAAAAACATAACATTGGGGGTCACTTATGGTTAATTATTTATTGGCTATGGAAACTGGCATTAACATTAGAAAATGAAAAAGGAAATAAATGAAAACTTAATACAAGAAATAAAAGAAAATAGGAGAAAAGTAAGATGAAGGGATAGGAATATGCATGAAAATGAAAATGAAGAAGAAGGAAAGGAAAAAGAAAATAAAAAGGGAGAGAGAGAACATTCACACACTCTGAGAGATTCTAGCATTCTCTTGGAGGGAAGACGAGAGTGAGAGACAGAACAAGGACTTGGACACAAGGAATAAATAAGAAAGGGGGTGCAAGAGGAGAGGTGGACAACAATAAGCAAGGGAAGAAATAAAGTAGGGAAAGAGAAATCAAAAAGACGATTTTGCAAGTAACAAGTTTCATTTTTGGTTATCTTGCTGGGAAGTGAATGCATGGTTTATGACTTCATTTATTGGCCATGTTTTCTATCATTGGCATCGGATTTTCATGGATTGATAGTGGTATACAACCTTACCTTTTCCATTTCTTGGATAGCAATGATGTAGTGGGTTCCCTATTTTGGTTAAGCTTTGGATTTCCTATAGATTATGGATCCTCGTTGAGGTGATCTCATGAAAATTCCCAACGTTAAGGATGGAAATGGTTTTCTCCTAGAACTCTTGACAAGTGGGTGGAGACAGGAAAATTCCTCTGGGTATGGTGAAGAAAGTTTGAGGCATACAATTTTGTATTATTTTTTGGTGATTTTGGGATTAGTTAGGTGAAATGGTTGAGGGTGTAGGTGGTTTAACCTGTAGATTTCCTCTTTGATTTTTTTTTGGTTTATCCCATGTGAGCCCACATTTATGATTGAAATATGGTACGAGGGTGATTGGCTGAAAGAAATATTTGGATCAAACCAATATATGGTTTGGTGGTACATGGAATTTCTTGACTTTGTTGGCTTCATGCATATGATATTATGTGTTATTTCTTATTTAAATCAATAAGCACATGTATTGGTTATTGTATTGTTTTTATCACTAGTTTGTCATGCATTCATTCTAGTTAAATGTTGGTTACATGCATGTTACATTCTTATTGTATGATGGGATCTTGTTATGGATTTGAATGCTTATCTGAATGCATGAGCTAAATAGTGTTCGGTGTAGCTATATTGGAAGGAAAGTGAGCCTTCTTGATGATCTTCTAATGAGACTATTGAGAGAATGAATAGATATGCATTCATGACATTATTACCATGTTTAGTAAAATTTTATTATATGTGTTTGCCAAGTTTGGGCAAGATCTGAGCCTAAGTATTGATTATGTGAACTTGTGATTAGCATAGACTTGGTTCTAGAACTTTTGGGGTAGTTATAGGAAGTGGCCCTAAATTTTGGCAATGAATCCATAGTTGTAGACACAAAAATTTAGACCTTCAGTTGTATCCACTTAGAGAATGGCTTGTGTGTGAAACGAGAGCCTTCTGATAACATGTACTAGACTGCATGCATGCAACTAGAGCCTTCTGACTGCATGCATGTAGTTAGGCTGTAAAGACAGGTGAATGATAGCTTCAGCTTAGGGTAAGAGCATTAGTGAATGTTGGTTGAGATCTGGGTGATCAAGTGTCATTAGAAGGTTGCAGTAAGTTTCAGTATTGTAGGCCCCGCTTCCATAAATGTAACTAGGATGTTGGGTCATACATAATAATTCTCTTCTCATGTTATCCTGGTGAGCTTATAAAAGTGAGTAAATGTGGGGGGGGGAGGGGGTGTTACATCTTCCTTTCAAATTTTCAAGTCAATTCTAATCTCCAAATGGGTACAATTTTGCTTCATACCCATTCTTGATTGATAGGTAAGGTGCCAATATCTTAATTATGCTCATGCCTCCCTTTCCTTCAACGTTTTCCTTTAAACAAAATTTCACCCTAGAACCTTCTACTTTTATTTCCCTTTGAATGCTTTCTTTTTGAATTATTGACTTCTAAATCTAAAATAATCCCATAGTTGGGACCTCATTCCCTTTACCTACTTTTTCAATTCGTTGATTGGGACCAAATACTTAATCCAACCCTTTTTTACCAATTCAAATGTTTCATGTATCCTTTCCAAACTTTCCCCTTTTTCATCAAACATTCTCCTTTGAAACATTTATTCCCAAGTCACAATTTTGAAGTTAGTCTTGATATTATAATAGATCCCTTCTTCATCTTTCACTCTCCCCAATTCATGGATTAGACCGAATTTCTAATTGAGCCCTACTTTCTCCAATTGAAAATGTGTTTTCTCCCTTTTAAGTTATCCATTTTTTGCAAGTGTAAATATTTCTCCCCTTTCAAATGTTTTCCTCATTCAAAACTCATTTAAAAATGTTGTTTTGTAACAAACATATACAAGGTATCTAGTTTCCTACTCCTCCCCAAAAAGTGTGAGAATTTGGAGGATAAAGAGAATTATCCCTTTATCACACTTTTGTAATTTGAGTGATGATAAGGAGCACTATCCCTTTTTACGACTTAATTAGCATTCGAGAGGAATAGGAGTATCACAATCCCTTTCTCATACTTTAGTAATTTTCAGGAGGAGGAGCACTAAAACTTTCCCACACTTTTGTAATGAGTGATGAGGAGAATGAGTGGACTCATTTTCTCACAACTTAGTAATTTCATGAAGGACAAAAATGAACACTAACCAATTTTCACACATGTCATTTGAAAAAGGAGGAGAAGGAGCATGAACCCTTTCTCACACTTTCATAATTTAATTGAATAGGATAAGGATCATTTGGCCCTTTATTACACTTTAGTAATTTTTTGGAACAAGAGGAGAACTATTCCTTCCTTATATGTTACTAATTTTTAGGAGGAAAAGAAAGAGAACTACTAATTTATCAAAATTTTGCACCCATTCCCTTATATTTGTTGACTTTCTAATGTCAATTATCTAACTTTTAGGTGACGTATAGGTAGGGAAAGGGACACATACATTTCAAGTGCTTACTAAGGTTAGGATTTATCTTATTTATCTTCCATAATTCATTTTAGTGGTAAAATAGATATTTAGATTATTGTTTATTTCAATTTTTTTCTGTTTTTAATTTAAAGAAATTTTAATACAAGATATTTCCCTAGAGTCCATTCTCACCAACATGCTTGCAATAAATCTATGAATCGATGACTAAGGTGGATTATAAAATCCTAGAAACCCTCTAATATTGTTAGCAATACCCTTCAACACCTTATCAAATCATAAATGTTAGTAATTTATTGCATATTTGTTTCACCATCAACTTCTCACACCTTGGATTGAAACATTGTGGCCACCCTTTAGCTAAAAGTGTTATTACACCCTAAAACCTCTAACCCTTCTATATTTTTTTAGCATCTACACCATAATGAAAACTAAAAGTAAGACATGCTTGAGCTAACATATAGAACAACAAGGAATACTCTAAAAGATTATCCCAAAACTAGAAAATCCTCTCTCAATTGTTTTAAGAGGTCACTCTCCAATAAAACATCCCAACCACATCTTAGTCCATCATGAAAATAATTTGATTCATATTTATATCATCTCTAAGAATGATTTTCACCCCATCCTTTCTTCTCTTTGCACACATGTTTTTTTATTCATTATCTGAAACTTTGGATCTGCCTTTTCTACACCAACATCTAAATCTTTGGATTTAATTTAGGGCTTAAATTGTGGTAGTCCTCTAGTCAATGATTCTCTACTTCACCTTGAATTTTTGAAACTTGGATTTTCCTAATTATGTTCAAAATATGAGAATTCTCAAGGTCTATCGTATCTTTGATTGCAAAGGCTTATATCTTAACATTACTTCCCATTTATTCAAGGATTAGATCCACTACCTATTAAGCTATGGAATTTTTTGTATAAACATTCAACTAACCAATTTTGTCACTAATAACCTTGATATTTTGGACATTTACCACCCTTATAACACCAACTTAATCACATGAACTTGTCAACTAATAGCCCTTATAAAGTGTTGAAACTCACCTAAACCAAAGATTCTATAAACCCATAAACTAATGTCCCCTTCGCTTGAATAAAACGCCATAACCTATTCAAACCTTATTTGAAATTAAGATTTCATCTAGATCATTTTGGCACCCAAAAAAAAATATTTCTTCTACATAAAGTAAATCTTGATTGAAGTAATATTGTTTTAATAATTTAATGTTTTAAATGTTTTATATTTAGCATAAGTCAGTGGATAATAAATGTGTATAACTAGTTTAGATTAATTGTAACTCCGGATCTATCAAGCGTGGAAAGGAATCAAATCTCTGGAAGTGAAAAGCTCTTTCTTGAGTGCAAAACTTGAATAAAGGCTTATCCCTCAAGAAATTGGATCCTTCTTAGAGCTTGATAGACTTGTAGTTATTTTTTTAGCTAATTTTTGTTTTTATGTAATTTCACTAAGTCAAAACGTTTTAGTTAATAATTTTGTACTTTATTTTCATTTTCGTTTTTATGTAATTTGAGTAGGTTAAAATATTTAAATAATATAATATAACAAAACAGTACAATATCTCTCCATAGTTGTATGGAGAGTGTCTCTTGGTCCAAAGATGTAATAAAATTAAATTAAAAAAAAATAATTATAAAATATTTTGATTGTGAAATGAGATATAGTTTTTGACCATGTGGTATTGATGAACCATGGTATTTGCCCATGGTATGGTGTGGTTAATAATACCCATGGTAAAGTGGGGTGAGTATTCATGGTTAAAAATATTGTTATATTGTAAGTATTATTTTGATTGTGAAATGAGAGATGGTGTTTAGGCATGTGGTTTTCACGAGCCATCATATTGCCCCAACGTATTATATGGTTAATAATATCCATGATAAATGGGAGGTGAATATCTGTGGTTAAAAATCTTGTTATATTGTACGTATTAAGTTGTTTATGTGCTCATTAGTGAAGCTTAAATATGGTTACAAAATAATTATTTTAATTATATGGTAAAATATATTTTAATTTATAGCTACTATTTATATCTTATACATTTTAATGTGATAGAGGTGTAGATATATCTCAAAAGTAATTACAATTTTTTTCTTTCTTTTAGATTTAATCAAAAATATATTATAAAACTAAATTCAAGTAAAATATTAATAAAATATTTTGATTGTGAAATAAGAGATAGTTAGGGCATGGTGTATTGATGAGCCATGGTATTTTAACAAAGTCTATTTACAAGTAAATAATATATATGGCAAGGTGGATATGAATATCTATAGTTAAACATATTGTTATATTGTAAGTTTATTGTAATTATTAAAAGATAGTTAGGGCATGGTTTATTGATGAGCCATGGTATTTTAACAAAGTCTATTTACAAGTAAATAATATATATGGCAAGGTGGATATGAATATCTATAGTTAAACATATTGTTATATTGTAAGTTTATTGTAATTATTAAAGTTGAATTACGTCAAGATCATGGTAGAATTACATATTGTAATTGTAACTAATAATTTATAATAGTTGTAATGCATAACTTATATCATATTTGTGAATTAAAATGTTATGAATTTTATTAATTTTTAGTTTTTGTGAAGTTGTGGAGTTATATATATTAGAATGTGATAAACAAATTTGAACTTAGTGGGTTGAAGTAAGTGGGTTGAACTAAATGTTGAACCGATAGGTTGTAAACATTAAAATTTGTTTTACTGTTAACAAAATATCCAAAATGTATTAGCTTTCTTATTTAGGATTCACTTTGGCATATAACTTAATAATCTAAGCATTGTAGTTAGATATGAGCATATCCATTTATACTTAAGAATATAATATTGATTTAATATTGACATAGTGACTATAAAAAGTTTATTGGTAGAAGTATTTGTATTGATGAGATGAAAGGGATTATCATATTGGATCATTGTATTATTTTTCATATATATTGATACTTTGTGGGTGAAAATTTTGGAGGAACTATTTTTTAGAGCTCATTTTAGTTGTAGGCTTTGATTTGAAACATTTAGGTCTGGAATCTTCCATAACCATGTTGAGGCATGAAATGATTTATGTGCACACCCCCAAAATTTATCTACACTTTGATACCTTTCCAACCATCCAAATATCACCTCAATTAGAGTTTGTATGCAAAATTTATGCCTCTATAAAGTTGACCTACCTAGTTGACCACCATGGTACAATTAACTGCCACATCAACTCCCATTACTTTCACACGTGGGAATATCCATGTGAGGACTCTAAATAAGATTCTAGAAGGCCCAAAGAAATGTTACATTGAGTGTTAAGGATGTAAAACGCCTAGCTCTAAATGGCTATCAAGGTATGTTAAATATTAGACCACCAGGAGTAGAAGGGATTCCATTTTTTTTACATCATACTTCTCCATAGTTATTCCAAACACATCTAGGAGTGGTATATTTAGATAGTATTGGAGCAAAAGGGAAATTCAATAGAAACTATTGAGGCCTAACTTTTAAAGGTAACTTCATAGAAGTGCCCATTCCTTTATACGTGTATTTTTGTAACTAAACTAGAGAGAAAGGGGATTCCATTTTTTCACATCATACTTGTCCATAGTTATGCCAAAAACATCAAGGAGTGGTATATTTACAACATATTAGAGGATAAGGAGGATTCAATAGCAACAATTGAGGCCTAATTTTGAAAGGTAACTTCATAGAAGTGCCCATTCCTTTATACGTGCATTTTCATAACTGAACTAGAGATAGAAGAGGATAGGCCTCACCTGCTAGTTGTGTTTCTGAAATATTATTTTCTTAAGATAAATATTGTGTTCATTTGTATGGATGGTGTTTCTTTTTTCTTATTCACTTCATTTCTTATTTCATTTATTTCATAAATTTGAGTAAAGCTAGTGAATAATTATTTTGGAATTTAAGGAATAAATATGCATAATCTAAGATTTTAAATATTCTAAGATATGTTGTGATGAATTTTTCCAGAGGAATATACACAACCATTTATATGTCATATTGGTATCAAATCATGGTTTTCTATGGATTATTGCGGGAAAGTGTAGGATATAGGAAATGGATTAAGAAAAAAGTCACAAAACACAAGCCACGATAGATTACTCTATTCAAAACAATCCTTGATATCTAACGAAACAAGAGAATTGTGAGGCTATAAGAGAAAGCCCATAATATATTTTGTAATATTACACTCATCATGAAGGATATAGAAAGCAATATTAGACCATTTAGGGAGGTTAGGGGCTCTAATTCATAGATCATATTAGAGGGGAAGTAGGTAGATAACGAAGACCAAGAAAATGAGTTAAGGAAATAACATGGGAAAGAGCATCCAAATTCTAGTTCCATCACCCATTCCTATTCCTTGTTTAAAATAGAATAGAAGGTGGATATTAAAACATACCAAGGTCATATACTTGTAGTAAAATTTAATCATTGGTTGTTGTAGTTAGAGATATCTTTTAGTGTCCACCATATATAAGAAGTGATGAGCCTCATCATTAGGTAATTATGTGGGCCTTAATTCACCTCCTAGATTAGTCAAACCAAGTTTTGTCACAACTTATTACATGTTTTCATTATATTTTGTTTATGAGATGAGTTAGAGTTGGATATTATGCCTAGTGGACTAATATGCATTAAATGTAGGATTGAAGGAGAAAATCAAGGAATTTTGGCAAAGAATAAGGTTAAAACTCAAATGGGACAAGGAAGATGGATTGTAGGAGGTAAATCCTCCTCATTTACTTTTCCCCTATTTGAATATTCATCCCTCCATCACACCAGCTTGGAGTGAAAGAAACCAAGTCATGAGGATTAACAGGCAACCGAGCAAGTGAGAGACAAAGAGCTAGTTTATCTCGAGTCTCAGAGCTGAGCCTCCATAATTTTAAGCAAGTCATTGTGGAATTCAATTGTATAAGTATAGAGGCCTAGAACCTCATTAGGATTTGAAGTTTTGTTGTAAAACTCTAAGTTATTTTGGAGCTCCATACTTGTGGATGTTTTTGTGATGTAATTTTCTATTTTGATAATAGGAATGAGTTTTTTTTTGAGCCAACACTGAGTTAAATTAGAGGGATGAAGCTCTTGGGTTAGTGCCCAAACCTAATAGACAAGGCTCCTCTCTCTTGTATCTGTATGATTAGCTAAGTTTCATAGCTTCATTGTTAATTTTTCTTTAGATATTTTTTCATTACAAGTAATGTAGATTGGATTGGTTGTTTATTAGTTTGCTTCCATTTTTGCCTTACTTCAATAGATGGTTAGCAGGGATAAAAGGAGTGCCACAATGCTATCTATAGGTGTCTTGGCCTCAATTACTCCATTTGGGATCATGATTTGAGGAAGGGACCCTTATGCAGCCCCAAAAACATAGATTTATGTTTATTGTATGAGCTTTAGAGTTTACTATATTTAAGTTAGCATTTGATCAAATTTGCAAAGTAGGATTTCCTTTCCATGTATTGTATCTTCATTCTTACAGTAGATCTCATCCATGCTTTCATTCCTTTCAACAATTTTCCTCATGCACAAGGTAGACAGTTAATCATTAATTTTTCTTTTCTAGCTTATCAATATGCTTCTTGTTTACATAGCTTTTTGGAAGCTACACATGTTTTATGTAGATCGGGTGCTTCAAGAGTAGATAGAGACTTCATAACTAGCAACCACCCTTCACTTCATCCACCATAGTCATTCCTTGTTTTCACCATTGCCTTCACTAGTTTTCATCATTTTTCATAGAAATTCTTCCAAGCACATTGAGCAAATCCAACCATATTCTATCCTTGTTGTTGACTTCTGAGTGATCCTAGAACTTTTCTCACTCTATTCCACCCATAAACCACCTTCTCTGAGCCTTCCATCGCCTCAAACACCTCCCATTTCGCTCTCGGCTATATCTTGTAGGTTTACATGGAATCTTGTAGGTTTCTAGTACATCTTGCATGTTTTCCTGTAATAGCCTGTTTTGAGGCCGAATTGATAGAAAATCTCTAGGAAGCCACCAAAGGTCACCCAAGGGTCTCCCAAACCATCCAACCATCTCCTAACCCTTCCATCCATCTTCCAACGTCCTTAATTCACCTACCACATCACCAAAAGAGGTTAGTTTGCATACTTGATTTTGTATGAAAAGAAAAAATGACAAAAGGCTCTCGGCTTTTGTCTCTCGCTAGCTAAACAGTGAAAAAAGGCATAACCATCACTTTTACTTGTGTATATAGAACTGTCACCTCCAGGTTTGTACGAACCCCGAGTTGATAAAGTAAAGCTGGTAGCCCAGGAGTTGTAGCATTCTTGCTGCAATATTGGTGCTCATCACCTGTTGGCATCATCGCCGAGGAGGTGTCTGAGTAATATGTGATCACTGCTTTCTTTCTTCTATTTCTTGTCTCTAATATTCTACCATTAGTTTATTTCTGCAAAAATAATGTAGTTTCTTCTTTCTTCATTCTGTATTTTCTGCTTTCCTTCCCATTTTGCAAGCAAGATATCAATTCAACAAGTAGTTTTTTTTTTTTAAGTCATCTAGTAGTCTTCATTCAATCAACAATTTCAATTCTGCAAAGTACTTTCCAAGTTTGAAAAAAGCACAAAACCAAAACAAAATCATTTCCTTTCATGCCTCATAGGAATAGGGATAACTTAGGGAAATTTTTGCCAAATACCCCCACTTCATCAAACAACCAACCTTCCCTCTTCTTCGGTGACTCTAAACTGGAGGAACCCTTAGGTGAGCAACCTGACATATTTGAATAACCTACAAGGGAAGAAGAAGAAGAAGACGAACCTTTTTTTACTGAACCAAAGGCTAAAAAAAGAAATGACAGAGGGAATAGAGAGAGAGAGTTGAGGATGCCTTCCCTAATCTAGGAAACCAATCGACACACTAAGATGAAAAATATAAGCCCCTATGCCCTACCTCATTTCCATGGCTTGACCACAAAACATCTTGACACTTTTCCTATTTTAGTTTGCTGTTATATGCCAAACCTATGACTATAGAAATAATGAGAAGAAGTTAAAACTATTTCCATCTACCCTCAAGGATGTAGTATTACGCTGGTTCATGGGTTTAGCTGGGGATAACATCATAACTTGGGCTCAGATGCAGCAAGCCTTTAAAAAAAAGTATCAAGACTACTTTAGGTCAAAGGATACTAAAGAGGAAATTTTTAGGATGACCATAGGTAATGATGAATCCCTAGAGGATTATGAAGAAATATTCCATCTTAGTTACAAAAGGGCTAGGTGCACACTTGACCTTGAGTCACTAAAGTTGGTCCTGCTTAGGGGAGTAAGGGAAGATATTTTGGATACCCTACACTTGTTAGCAAGAGGAGATATCTATAAATTACCCTATGAGGATATCAAGACTGTCTTTAGAAACCATTCTAGGGAAGCTAGGAAAAAGGGTAGGTATAGTGAACCTATGGTTAGTACATCCTCTTCCAACTCATCCATCAAGGGTGAAATTAGAAACATGCTAGAAGAATTCAAGAGTGAGATGCTACAAACCCTTGCCTTACAAATGGACAATATAAACATTAAGAGAAAGCAGGAGGAAGCAGAGAGAGCCTTGGCCATTTTCTATCCTAGAGGACGCACTCTAGGAATGAATGTCCATTGTATTCTATTGAAATTTGCTCAGTCTGTGAAGAACACCATTCCAAAGACAAGTGCCCTTCTTTGCCTTGATTCAAAGATGTGTATAAAGGAGCTGAAGGGGTCACTGAGCAACTCTGCTACATAAACCAAAGGTGACCTCATGGGCCTAGACCATACGAGTAGGGCATGCAAGGGTCATCCCATGCATATTACAACCCCAACCAGACCACATCCATACCTTATTGGGGACCCCCTACTCATCCTTCCTGGTCTACACCTCCTCCTTGGTCCTTTGCATCTCAGTATCACTCCCAGCTAGCCAGCCAATCATTTCATCCATATGCTTCGTAACAACCTCAGTGGAATACACCACCCGAGGGGTGGAGGCCCCAATACAACAATGTTCCAGCTTTATTGCCTCCACCACCTGTCCAACCATAGCTATTATACTCTACTCCACCCAAGTAACCCCAGATGATTGCCCTTCCAAATCCATACCCTAACAAAAGACAAGCTCAACAAGTATACAGTGGAGAGACATCATATCCAACTTATGTTGTGGAAATCTAGGAGATTAACCTGAGATCTTGGGGAGTTATCCTATATAACCAACCTCCACCTCCACCTAGGGAGGTTGAGGAAGAAAGAGAGGAAACCATTCTTAAATTAAAGGCACCCTTTCCTGATCGATTAACCCAACCACTCTAGCCTACCCAAAAGAGACTAAACTTCTGGGAGAATTGAAAAATATATGTGAAAAGATTCCACTTCTTGAAGAAATAAAAGATGTTTCGATCTAAAATAAGTTGATTAAGGAGAAGTGCTTCAAGCATCCAGGGAAGCGAAGAAGAGATGCCCCTAACATTAATGTCATTGGAAAACTGTCTGACTTAATGCTGGGGTAGGTAATCTATCCAAAGTATTTCGATCCTAGAAGCCATGTAGTAGATGTGCACATCAATAGCACCATTTTCCCAAACATTTTGATTGATATTGGGGCTGTCATTAATGTGATGACCACGGACACCATGCTTAAGCTCAACCTCCAAGGTTCATTGAGGAAGACCACAATAATTCTGCAACTTGCAGACTGCACCAGAGTGACCCTTGAGGGGATTGTGGAGGATGTGATGGTCTCCATTGACTCTTGGCAGTACCCTGTAGATTTCCTAGTTCTCCAGCCTAAGGTTAAGATTATTGGTTACCCTCTCATCCTTGGGAGACCCCGATTGGCCACTGCCAATGCTTACATCTACTACAAAGTTGGGAATATGACCATCAAGAATGGGCATATGTCTAACCAATTAGTCCTATACCCTCCTGCTCAGCCATCTATGGAGCATGATTTACCTTTATGGATCAAGGAGGAAGACAAAGATGAAGTTTATTCTACCCAACGTTATACTTTAGAAACAACCATGGGAGGAGGACAACAAGATGAAGATGATTTCACTAAACACCTACTCCAAATTCCAACTCCCAGTACATTTCCCTTAGAAGATGTATTAAAGGAAACCCAGAAAAATAATCCAATTGACCCTATTCATTTACCCTATCTTGGACAGTGAGTGGGTCTCTCCTTTGGTGTTAGTTGTAAAGAAAAATGGTAAGTGGAGGATTTGTGTCGATTATAGGTAGTTTAACGAAGCCACAAAGAAGGACCTTTTTCTTCTACCTTTCATTGACCAAGTGCTAGATGGCCTAGCAGGGGAAAAGTTTTTCTCTTTCCTAGATGGATTCAGCAGGTACAACCAAATCCATATTAGCTCGGAAGACCAGTGTAAAACCACCTTCATTTATACTTGGGGTACTTTTTCCTATAGGCTCCTTCCTTTTGCCCTATGCAATGCTCCTACCACTTTCCATAGAGAAGTCCTTAGTATTTTTGTCGAGTTAGTCCATGATGTGGTAGAAATTTATATGTATGATTTTACACCTTATGGCTGTGATTTTCAAGAGGCTCTGTCCAACCTAGGCAAAGTACTGCACAAATGCATTGAAATCAACCTATCTCTAAGTCCCGAAAAATGTTAATTCTTGATGGCTTCAAGGACCATTCTAGGTAATTCAATATCTCAGCAAGGACTATAGGTGCACCCAAACAAAATAGCTATCATCCAAAGGGTCCCACCTCCTCAAAAGCAGAGAGATGTCAGAAGTTTCCTAGGGTTAGCTAGATACTACTAAAGATTCATAAAGGACTTCAACAAGTTGGCCTCTCCTTTATTTGGTTTGTTGGCCAAGGACTTTGAGTTTATATGGTAAAAAAGTTGTCAAGAGGCCTTAAACACCCTATAGAACAAGATAACCACTGCACTAATTGTCTAAGGCCAAAATTGGACCATTCCTTTTCATATTCATGTTGATGCCTCACACAAAGCCATAGGAGTAACCCTAAGTTAGATAGATGAAAATTTTCTTTATGCTATGTACTTTATCAGTAAGAATCTGTCAAAGGCTAAGCCAAACTACACAGTGACCAAAAAGGAGCCCCTAGCTCATGTGCATTCATTGAATAAATTTAAGCATTATATTATAGGCTATCAAACATTTGTGAATACTGACCATGTTGCAATCAAATATTTAATGAATAAAATGGATGTGAATGCTCAGATTATAAGATGGTTACTTTTATTATGATAGTTTGATCTAACCATTGTTGATAAGCCTAGTAAGGAAACTGTTGTTGCAAAAATTTTTTCAAGATTAAATTTGCCTATAGGTGAGGAGGGAATGGTTGATGACCAGGTACTGGATGAGAACTTATTCACCATTTCAGTTCTCTCTCCATGGTT
The DNA here is from genome assembly GCA_000404065.3 of Pinus taeda. Lineage (NCBI taxonomy): Eukaryota > Viridiplantae > Streptophyta > Pinopsida > Pinales > Pinaceae > Pinus > Pinus taeda. The sequence continues at coordinate 80,474 of APFE031489622.1, forward strand.
TACTGATATCACAAACTATTTGGTGTCTACAAAGTTCCCACCGAACTTATCCTCCAAAGAGAAAAGAAAGATAGTAAGGAAGAGCGCCTCCTTCAATTGGATTAGGGGAAACCTCTTCAAACATGGCCTACATCAAATCTTGAGAAGGTGTCTCAGGGAGGATGAAGTATTTAACATCCTTCTGACCTGTCATGATGGGCCTTGTGGAGGTCACTTTGCAGCGAAGAGGACATCATTCAAATTGTTACAAGCATGTTATTATTGGCCCACTATTCATCAAGATGTGAAAATATATACTAGTCGATGTGATCGGTGTCAAAGGATGGGAAAGCGTACTCCAAGAAATGAAATTCCCCTGCAGCCTCAAGTGACTTTCAAGCCATTTGACAAGTGGGGAATTGACTTCATTGGACCTATTGACCCTCCTTCCATACAAAAATAATACATCATTGTGTTTATTGACTCTCTGACTAAGTGGGTTGAAACCAAAGCAATTAAAGTAGCAACAGAGGAGAAGGTAGTTGAGTTCCTAAGGGAGAATGCATTCTACAAATTTGGGTACCCTACAGAGATGGTCACAGACCAAGGCAACCAGTTTACCTCAACCATGATTGAAGACTTGAGATCAGCCAGCATAAGATCAAGCATAGAACCTCCACTCCCCATCATACACAAGCTAATGGGAAAGTGGAGGTGACCAATAGAGAACTTGAGGGTATCTTGACCAAAGTGGTAAGAAGCAGTAGGAAGGATTGGGAAGATAGACTAGTTGAGGCCACTTGGGCCTATAATACCCTATGAGCCAGTCTATGGGAAAAATGCTCTATTTTCCATTGAATGTGAGTATAACACATTACGAATGGCAACCCCACCAGATCTAGACCTCAGCATTGCACAAAAAGAGAGATTTCTCCAGATGAATGGTTTAGATGAGTTCAGAATGCAAGCCCTCCTATATATAGAGGTAATTCAACTTCAGAGGAAGATCTGGCATGACAAGAACATCAAGGAAAAGCAATTGCAAAAAGGTGATTGGGCTTTGATATATGATTCTAGGTATAAGGACATCAAGCAAAAGTTAAGGACAATATGGTGAGGACCTTATGTTGTAGAAAGATTCCATGATAATGGTTCACTACAAATCAAAACCATAGATGAAGAGGTCATTCCCTTCCTGTTTAATGGACAGACTGATTGAAAATTTACAAGAGACCATTATCAAAACAAGAATTCATTGATGGTATGAATAAAACAATGATGTTAGTGGAGCAAGTTTCAGCTCCTGCCTCATGAAATCACTGAGAGAGAGTAAAAAAGAAAAAACAATAAGGACTCAGGTGAGAACGTCCATGAGGCGTCTGACTCGCACTATTGGTTTGAAAACATCTTGGGGCAGCTCAATGCTGTCAATAAAGAAAAAGAAAAAGAAAAAATGAGGATAAAAAGATCCTTGGGTGAAAACCTCTCTTGCGGCGCCTAGGGAAGACAACTAGGATGAAAACATCTTAGAGGCAGCCTAATTGTTTTAAAAAAAAAACAAAAAAAAAGGAAAAAGAGAAAATCATGAAAATTTCTATTTGCAGGTCAGCAAGAATGACGATCAAAGAACAAAGGAGGATAAAAAATAGACCTATTTCACTCACCTTTTTATTTTTCCACTCATTGTCATTCATCACTCCACCATTTATTTCATTTTTTCACTCCTTTGCTTCAGTTTACAAGGGGACTATGTTTTCTACAGGATCCGCTATAAACCTATAGGATCCGCTAAAAACATACAAGATGATCCTATAGGAATTACAGTGACCCAAAAATCCTATAAGAAGCGACCCTAGGGGAAAAAATGACCTACTATGTCAATAAAATAGCACCCATACATCATCATTCCATTACCATACTTATGTCCACCTTCATCACCGCTACATTCACCATTTAAAAAAAAATAACCAATTTCCAAAAAAAAAATCGTAGTCTTCAAAAAAAGAAGGAAACAGAGAGCAATAGGGAGCATCACCTGAGTATTCCTCATTCTCCACACTCCTATTCTCCCTCTCCATCCATGTCACCATTCTCAAAATCCTAGAAAAAATGTATGATTAAGAGTTTTGAGGGATAAGAAACTATAGGACATCCTGTAGCAGCCTATCCCATGGAATACAAATCACAAGAATAAAAAGATTCCAGCATGATGATCCAAGAGCAGAAGGGACTCCAAAGTAGCAACAACACCATCATCCTCAACACCAAGTACTTGCACAACAAAGGAATCATCAGAGAACAAAAAAAAAGGGAAGAAGAATAGCATGCAACCAATACACATAGCAAGCACCTCTGGTCTTCAACAACTGTAGCAAGGTATTAGCACCACAGGTAAGTATCCCACTCACTCTCTCATGTGAATAATGTAGTCGAAATATTTAAAGGTTACAAATAAGTTTGTTTATATGTGAAAGGTGGCCATCTTCAATCAGTCAACAAAGACAAAACAATTTTTCCTCTGACACATGGCAGTAGGCAACTCAAAAGCAGAAACCAGAAGGAGAAAAGAAGTTAAGGGTACGAAGCATGGAGTGGGAGTTGATAACGAGGAGTGGGTAATGATGAGGTGATAGCGAGGACCAACAGTCCAAAAATGGAAATCATACCTTGGCTGCGAACACACCACCTCACCCCAAATGACCATAAGTGGAAATAATCGTCGTCCCCATGCATCCGTGGATTCATTTCCTCAGGGCTCGCTCTCACACTCAGGAAACCTACAGAAAGGAAAATTGCATTGTTTTTCTACGTGCGAATTCCTATAAGATTGCACAGGAAATCCTACAAGATTGCACACAAGATTCGTACAAGATACATAAAGACAGTCTACAAGATAGGCTGAGAGGAGTTTCAGAGGGGAAAACACGGGGGTTGACCACAAAAAACACTATGAATAGGTAGGCTCTGTAATTGTGTCCCTCTTTCCAAGTAAATTGAAAAATAAATCCTCTATTTTGAGTGAATCTGGTAGCTGTGCAAGAGAATTGTCTGCTTAGTCATTTCAGTTTTTTCACTTCTACATTTGAAAATTGTATCAAACATCTCATCTCCAAAACTTCACCAACCATGATGACAGGAGCATTTAATAGAAGGGAGCCCATTAACACTATGAGAATCCAACAACACCCTCAGGTGCTAGAAATATTCACAAGGCATAATTGGATGGGGTATTTCGAAAAATTAAGGGGGTATGATGATGAGGTGGCCCGATATTTTTCTCTATTCCTCATTCCATTTACCAGAGTCTATGCCACTATTGTGGTAAGAGGCCTCTCCATAGAGCTCACCCTTGAACTCATCAGCAGAGTTACCACACTTCCCCTAGGAGTACCATGGAGGAAGGAAGACAAAGGAGATAACAAGATTTCCAAAAGGAATTTATTTTTGGAAGGTGAGGAACCCATTGAGGACAAGAATAGAGTAAGGAGGGAAAGTCTGCCATATCCCTGGAATGAGGTGAGCTATCAACTTATCAAATACATATAATGTGAGGGTTGGTATAGTGTGGTCTATGGCTATCATTTTAGGCTTCTTGAAGAGTTGAGATTTGGAGTAGCAACACCCCCTCAAAATAGGCTCAGCATACCATACTTACTTTTGCAATCACTGATAGACACAAGCATCAAGGTGAAGAGGGAAATTCCCAACAGTTAGCTCACCATGGGTTAATTAGAATCCTTATAGAATATTCCCTCCAAAACCTCGAAATTCCTCTACAATGGTTAGTTTTCAGAGATGTGCAAACAGAGGATGACATAAAAGCTCTCACATATGATTTGAGTCCTATTGTAAGTGGAAAGGATTAGGAAGAGACTGAAGCAGAGGAAGGAGAAGTAGAGCAGGAAAGAGAAGAAGCAGAAGAATATGAAGATGAGATGGATGAAGAAGAAAATGAAATAGAAAGAAATGAGGAAGACGAAGAAGAAGAGGAGAAAGAGAAGGAGGATGATGAAGAAACAGAGGATTATTTTAAGGAGGAAACTAATAAAGAAGATGAGGATCTACAAGAGGAAGAAGAAAGGAAAGACATAGGTGAAGAAAGCAATGGGAAAGAGGGGGAAAGACAAGGAGGAGTCACCTAGGGTGTCTCCAGAACCCACTATGAGAGAGGAAGCAATTGACCTCACTTCTCTTAGCACCCCCATCAAGCAAAAAGGAAAAAGACAAAGGTAGACCCCCTTATATTTTAGGACAGGGAAAAGCACAAGAATATGGCAGGGGAAACCCCAAACACCAACCAGAATTCCAATTGTGATTGAGGACCCACCTAGAAACAACATGATAAAATGCCTTCTCCTAAGTCTCCTATCACCTATGTGAGAAGGCCTATGATGAGATCCACCTCTTTCGAGGGAAAAGAAATCCTACATGATACATAGCAGGATCTACAAGAAGTTGAAGCAGTCCTACAGGATACTCTGCTGAACCTATAGAAGACACAAAAATTGGAAAAGGAGGGAGGCCAATAACAAGAAACTAAAGAAGAGGACCCAGAGTTAAAGGAACCTAGCCCCTAGCCTAACCTTAACTCCTATTATAGGTTTATTGAAGGAGGCAAGGTCATTACGCAAACATTTGTTATTCCACTATTGTTCGAGCTTCAAAAGGAGAGAGCCAAAACTCATCAATGGATGTAGATTTCCAAATACAAGGGGGTGGAAGACATTGGGCACATGGATGAGAATCTCAAGGAGATGGGGAAATAGCTAATTAACTTTAGAGACAAAGAAGCCATAATGAAGAATGAACTAAAAACAAAAAATGCATGGTTAAGAGGATAGCTACAAGAAAGAGAGAATCAATTGGCATGTATGGCCAATATCTCTTTGGAAGCAATCCAGTGTAGGACGCCAGATAAATAATATGTGTTATACCTCAAGGAACAATGCCTACAGTTCTAGGTCAATACCCTATCACAGAGAGGCACTATGCCATTTCAAGACTACAGGAAGTTCATTGAACTTTGTGATCAGAGCGCACTAGAAGGCAGGACCAAGATGTTTGAGTTTTATTTGTATAACATGGCCTTAAGAGACATGAATGTATGGGACCCTAATGCAAAGCTAGGATATTTACAGTTGATGTATTTGGAAACATGAATGAAACACGAGGAATCAAGGGTTGCAGAGATGAAGAAGATATTGGGAAGAGAACAAACTGAACCTCTTATGATAAGAGCTGAGTAGTCGGATCCAATGGCCATCATCAGTGCACATAATTTGATTGCAAATGAACCTCAACTTGCACCCAGGTATCTTGCTACCCAAGAGAAAGGAATTTCACATTTTGAGGACATGTTCAGGTTCTTAGGGGATGACATCATACATGATTTCCTAAGGAGATGGAACACTTTGCCATACAGATTAAATATAAGAGAGTACCATTCTCCTCAAAGAATGAAAGAAGAACTGAATAAGACACCGATGTACAAGAAATCTATGCAAAGGCTCAAAGTCAATTTGATGGGCTTGAAACTCTATCCACCACTACTCTTAGGAATGCTAGAAGGGAGGAAGGAAGAATAAGAAAAGAGGCAGTGGGAGGAGGTAGAAAGGAAAGCAGGTTTCTATGAACAAGAAGAGGAAACCATAATAGAGGCATGGGATGTTAGGGAGGCCACTAGAGCTATGAAGGATATGGATATTGATTTGGTTGATTAGAGGATGAGAAACACTTTCAGTAGGGGGTGATGATGAGCCTCATCATTGGGTAATTATATGGGCCTTAATTCACCTCCTAGCTTAGTCAAACCAACTTTTCTCACAACCTGTTACATGTTTTTTATTACATTTTGTTTATGAGATGAGTTAGAGTTGGGTATTATGCCTAGTGGACTAATTGCATTGAACGCATGATTCAAGGATTAAATCAATGAATTTTGGAAAAGACTAAGGTTAAACATGGGACAAGGGAGAGGGATTGTAGGAGGTAAATCCTCCTCATTTTCTTCTCCCCCTTTCAAATATTCATCCACCCATCACACCATCTTGGAGTGCAAGCAACCAAGTCATGAGGTTTAGAGGGCAATCAAGCAAGTGAGAGATAAAGAGCTAGTTTATCTCGAGTCTGTGAGCTAAGCCTCCCTAATTTTAAGGAAGTCGTTGGGGACTTTAGTTTTATAAGTAGAGAGGCCTAGAGCCTCATTAGTATTCAAATTTTTGTTTTAAAACTATAAGTTATTTTCGAGCTCCAGAATTGTGGAAGTTTTGTTGATGTAATTTTATGTTTTGGTAATAAGAATGAGTTTTGTTTTGGGCCGACATTGAGTTAACTTAGAGGGCTAAAGCTCTCGGGTTAGGGCCCAACTGTTATAGAAATATTTGGGCACTGCAAACCCAATCACATATGTCAATAAAACAAGAGCTCTTAAACCACTAAAAGTGTTGTTTCATACCCTAAAGGATCAAGGTCAGTTGATTACATCATTTCCCAGAAGTTCCACCTGAAAATCTACTCAGAATTTGCCAAAATTGACCCATACAGACTGCTCCTTGGTCAAAGTGTGATGTATCTCACCTATTACACATGGGGGGTGCGATGCATACTGAAAACGCCTTTTGTAGGGTGTGATAGGTGAGAGCAAACAAATGGTAGAGACAGTTTGCTAAGTGGAAACCCAAAGAATCTTCTAGAAACTTCTCATATGACACTTGCCTCTCTGAATTCGCCTAGGGATGAGTAAGAGGTCATCAAAATCTCCAAATATAACCAAGAACTATCAGTGAAATGACACTAATCAAAAACCCAGAAGATGACTCACCCCCCTGCAAATATCTATATATGGATCCCTCATCAAAGAGATCTAGAGGCTAGAATTTTGTAATATGTAACGAAGTGCTATTGGTTTCTCCTTGAGACATTGTATTGTTGGATGATATTGCTTTTAATGAGGTGAAGAGGGCTTTCATGCTAGGAGGATGATTGTTGCACAAAAATTGTCACTTTGACTTTCTGCAATCTGTGTGAGTCCATCAACACTCATAAATTCCTCCTTTGCAAGTCTTGAGCCTCAGTTCTTCATATCAAGTCTTCAAAATAAGAGAAAGCCCTCAAAAGTCTCTAAAACTCTGGTTCCACACTTTCTCTTAGCATTTCCTGTGGTCCCGCACCTAATGGTCATGTTCCTTGCACACCAAACTGGTCTATCTCTGTGTTATGGGTGCGGACTCATGTAAAAGTTAAAAAGGCGCAAGTATATTCTTAAAAACTCACTTTGAGTCATTTCTGGAAACTTCTGGAAGGAATCTTGATGTGGCAAGTTCGGTCTTGTAAGGTTCATGCATCCCATACATTAAGGAGATGACCCCTTGATGTGAGGAGATTATCGCTTTGAAGAAGGACTCTATCCCTTCATAGGTGGACCTATAACCTCCTTCCTTTACACTATAAAACGAAGCATTGGGTTGGTTACATAGGAGGTTGAAAGCTAAATATTTTTGAGGTGAAATGTTGCTGGAACTTAGTCTTCCTAATTGAGCTTTTTTGAGGAGAGATTCCAAACCTCTTTGATCTCATTTGGAAGAGTGTGAGGCTTGTCAAAATAAAGGAGATTCTTGTTTCAGACCCTGGGGAGAGCTTGTACAACATCAAGGCACCAAAGGTTCTCAAAAGGAAATTCTTTCGGATGGTTGAAGGATGGCTGCTACAAACTAGCATTGGACTTAAGGTAGGGTCTAAACACCTCTATAGTTTTTATTAATGAATCGTAAAATGTTTAGAGAAAGATAGATTTGCTTGTCCTGCTTGTTGCTAGATATCTTTTGATACTAGGGAGATCAGCCTTGTCCGCAAGATCGATTTATCCGGCCAACAAATTGGCGACTCCACTGGGGAACTGAATTTGGATTTTGGTTTTCCTTTGTCTTTGACTTGAGAAACTTGTTCTTGTTTCTGGTTTTTTCTTGATGTGTGTGGGATTGGGTGGCTTTTAGGATCTAGATTATTTTTTCTTTTTTCAAAATTTTCAAGGGGACTGCAGCTTCTTTTTACAGATAGTGCGGACATCTCCGCTCCGTTCCTTTGGTGCACAGAGAGGTACCACATCTGGTTCTTTTGTAAGCCTATGGGCCCTGTGAAATTTTTTGAAAACCTAAAATGTTTTCTCCCAGTTAGGTTTGGCTTTCATTAACGACTTTTAGTGTCTACCCAGACCTACATGTGTTCTGTCAAAAATCTCTTGTGAGTAAGTTCCATTGGTATTTTTGTTTTAGATGATTTTCCAGAAGTTTTGCATGCCTGGATTGGTTTTAACTTGGATCATATAGTGACTCAAATATTAGAAGCCTAAGAGACCTTAGATCACCCCGGTGTCTTTTTACCTTCTTGATGAGTCTGACTGATTTGTGACATCCATCCTTGGTGAGAAATAGGTTTCGTTTTCTCTTTGCAAATTTTTGAACGAACTTGGTTATAAGTTTTGAATTTCATTTTTATAAAAGAAAACAGAGCTGGATGTTTTTTGATTGATTTGTTATTCTAAATGAATTAATCCTTAGTTTACTGAATAACTAAGTAAAACGTCCTCAAAAAGATTTGAAGCTTTTATTTCGATTAGGTTTTTAAAAATTTTTGGATCTCAAGATTAGTTTTTGTAGTTTTGAGTGTTTGCTAGAAATTGTAGAATCTCTTTTGAACGAATCATTTTTTGGGGTTTTTGAGTGTTGAAAAAGACAAAAAGATTTTCTTTTCATTGTCACGTTTGAAGAAATATTTGTTTTTTAAAGAATTGCATTCTCAAACTCTTTCTTTTTGCTAGAAATTAATTGAAGGAAAAATGAATTGTTTATCATTCTTAGGTGCATTTTTAGTGTTTTTGGAGTCGAGTCTTCACACCATCAAAGTTTCAATTCCATTTGACTTAAGAAACAACCTACAAAAGTAACACTTAATTAAAATTGATCTAGAAATCTTTTTATTTCTAGGGCTCTTATCACCAATATAGCTTAGGCTAGTATCTTGGACGTAACGGAGTAATAAACTCTCCAAGATAGTTAAAAAAACAAACAAGTAGCTATATCTTGCGGTAGGAAATAAATCCAATTGTAATTGATATAATCTGGGAAGCTCCTCTTAAAGGAGTCAATCACGAGATCATGTTCAAACCTTTGAGACAATCAAGTCTGTCTCATTGGGAAAGATAGAAGATTTGCACGTATTATAAATGGTAAACCTCTGATTAACCATTGTCGAAGAGCCTGGGGTCACTTGTTGGTAAACCTCGGATTGATCATGTCGAGGAACCTTCAAGGGGGTTGAGCTTTATTACTCTGCCCTTGCGCATGATCGGATCGTAGATTGTTCCCCCAGTTGTATTTGTTGCTGTTGGTAACCTTAGTGTCCATAAACTTAAGATTATTTCCTAAGGTGACGCTGAAGGACGGGTCTCACTGTACCTGGAGTAGACATCAACTTGACTCACTTGGACTCTCTAGGGGGTTCTCTTCACTCGAGACGGTTTTGTGAAGAAACTTGTGGCAGTCTGTTTCATTAAGCAGGTTGTCGGGGTAACTATTCCAACCACCCTTTCTGTATTAAATTCTACGAGGTTGGATTTCATCACCAATTAGTGTTTTTGGTACGAAAAGTTACTGTTTGTGTGTGGTTTGAACTCTTAGAATTTTTAGGTGTGTGATTCAATTGTTTGGTTCTTTAGAGACTTTAGGTGGTTTTATTGAAATTTTCTTTGTTTGCGTGTGAGTAGTTAAATATTTAATCGTGGTTGAATTACCGAGACAATCCCGTAGACTTCGAGGGCAATCTCCCGAGTATACACCAAGCCATCTTGAAGGGCTACGAGCTCTCGTATCACCTAGTGACAGTAGATTTGGGTCACGAGAAGACGGAGAGTCTTCCTTAATTATTCATCCTAATTATCAAGTACAGACAATGGAATATATTTCTGATCCAATTTCATTTTCCGGAGTTACTGGTAGTTTTTCTCCTACTAATGAATTAGCTGAAGAACCTAAAATTTCTGAGCCTGAAAATGAACCTGCTCCTACTCCATGCTCAGGATTTGCTTCTCCAATTTATAGTAGTCCTGGTTCACCCAGGGTAGGGAGTATCATTACCCAAAATATTCCTTCTGGACTCATATCTATTGAAGAACTTGTCAGTCCGGACGAAGATATAATTCTCCCTAAAAATCAACCGACTTTAGAACTTAGGGAGCGTGAATCAATTTTCTACAGTCCTTTTAGGAGTGATGCTTGGTACGTATCATTGACAAACTTTTTAGAAAACCTGGTTCTTAGTTTTTAATCACCTCAAATTCCTTTTCATCCTATGCCCAGAGGTTATTATCCTCCTTCGAATATGTCGAGACAATCATCTATGTTTTCCCAAACATCGAAAACATTTTTATATGGCAGTACTTCTATTCCTTCGGGGTATCAGTCACTCACTGGTACTTTTTTAGGAGCGTCTCCTCGAACAATTGAAAATGAGATATCAACTGGTAATAACAGAACTCAAGCATCGAGCATAGAAGAAATTTTTATGATGTCTAGTACTATTCCAAATCCGCAACCTCAAGGTAGTCAGTTACCGTCTAGGGGGCAACCCCAAGGTAGTCAGTTACCGCCTGGGGGCAACCCCAAGGTAGTTAGTTATCACCTCGTGGGCAACCTCAAGGTAGTCAATTACCACCTGGGGGGAAACCTTAAGGATAGTACATACTATTAAGACAGTAGATACCTGAAGGTCAACCCCAGACTCAGTACATACCTCAAGGTCAACCCCAGACTCAGTACATACCTCAAGGTCAACCCCAGTATCAATATATACCTCAAGGTCAACCCCATTTTCAGTACGTGCCTCAAGGTTTTCAACTTTAAGGTCATTACCCAACTCAAGGTTTCCAACCACCTTCTGGTCAACCATTTGTATAAGGAACTGGAAATGTACCTCTTAATTATCAGCCCTATGCTCAACTCGGTTATGGTCCTTCATATGCTCAAGCTTTTATGGGTCCATACCCTGGAATGAACATGGTGTGGGATCCATCTCAATAGACTTTGCAACCTAATGTGCAGTCATCAGGTCAACCTGGACAACCTTTGGTTTCTGGTCCAACCCAACAACCTGTCTAGCCTACTGTTCAAATGTGTGCACCTGGTGTAGTTCATCAGTCCAAGCCTAGTTCACCTAAAACTCCACCTCAAACTGCTGCTACAACTACTACAACTTCTATTCAATCCACCCCACTTACTTCTGGAGTATCAAAAGCTCCAGTTTCTACTATTCCTACATCAACTCCTCAAGCCTCTTTACCATAGTCAGGACCTACAGTTCAGACTTCAATTCAGATGCTTTTAGGACAACCTGGTCCAAGTAAAATTGTCACAATTCAACTGCAATTCACTTATCAACCTACCAGGGACAGTACCAATTTGGTCATGTTGTGCAAAACCCAGTTTATTAGTATCAACCGTACCCTAGATATACTTATCAACAACCTCAACAACCCCAGTTTGGTCTGGTTAATCCTGGTTTTTCGAGAGGATATAATATTCCCAATGCAAATCCAATTCCAAGTTATCCTGGATATCCTCCTCCTGCGGCTGGTCTTGTGACCCAAGGTTTTTGAGATCCTAACCATCAGTTACCTTTTATTGCAACTTTGGATTTACCTGATTTGTTACACCTTACGAATGATCCAATTAACTATCTTTCGTATTGGCTGCCAATGCCTAATAAGTTGCCCAGTGATATCTCGAAGTTTGAGGGTAAGTCAGGAGAAGATCCGTCAAATCATGTGATGACTTATCACCTTTGGTGTGCATCTAATTCCATTATTGATGATTCAATTCATTTACGTCTTTTTCAACACACTCTGATTGGTCTTGCTACCAAATGGTACATTGAGTTACCACGAGGCTCTTTTTATAATTTTAGTCAGTTAGCCACTTCATTCTTAACTCATTTTCAGTTTCCTATCAGATACGACAATGGTACAAAATTATTAACTTCATTAAAAATTCAACGTCCACATATATTTCAAATCATATTCATGAATGGTGACATAGACGACGTTTAGTGAAAGTTTTTATTCCGGATCAAATTTTAGCAGAATGGTTTGTTAAATCATTATTACCTAAGATCACTGAAGATGTAACTAAGGCAGGAGTTGTTACTCAGGAGTAAGTAATTTCTCAGACTCAGTACCTTGACCTCGTTTATACGTAGTCAGGTACTTTACATGAAAAATACCCCAACCTTCCGAAACACAAACAAATAACTACAGCTCCTTCAGGTCTCATGCCACTAATGGTATGATTGGTTCAGTTAGTACCAAAAGCAAGAATAAATCTTCCAAGAAATCTTCTCCTATTATAACTTTACCAGATTCCCCAACATGAGACTCTTCCGTAGAAATTCCTGCCGATATCCATGTCATAGAATCATCTATGGCCAAAGCAAAATCCGATGGTACAAAGAAGGGGAAAAAGAAAAATAAAAAAAAAAACTCAAAAGAGAAATCAGATAAAAATGAATCTACCGATGAGAAATGTAAACCTCGCTATCCTTGTCTCAATTGTGACGAGGAGCATTTTACAAGAGACTGCCCACATCGAGCCAAGGTTTCGAAAATTGTCAAAGGTTCTCAAATGCCTATTGTCTTGAAGGATCCTTTTCCTAGCCAAGATAGTAAGATGATAGATTCTTCCTCAAATGCCTCAGAAGAACCCATTGTGATGATGTATCATGTCAGGATTGCGACGCAATCGCAAGATTATGGTAGTAAAAATCTTGTTGGTGGTAAAGAAGCAGAATCTTCTAATTCAAACCCATCAACTTCAACTCCTTCTGGTTCTGATCTGCTACAGATCGAGAAACCTAAACCTGACTTAGTAATTAAACCGCCTGCTAAAGGTATACTTTGGAAGTCAGCTTTCAATCCACATGCGAGAGCTACTCAGAAATATAACATGGTTGAAGACTTAACTATTTCCCCTTCAGCAATGTCTGCTTTGGAGGTGCTGGAATCATGCCCATCACAGCGTAAATTACTATTGTCGGTTATAGGAGCTATTGATATTCAGGATTCGAACCTTATAATCTTTGATTTAGAGAATAGTACACCCTACCTACCTCATCAAATGGATTTCCAGATTCCAGTTTTAGTAAAAAACAAACCTTGGTTTCGGACTGTGATTGATGAAGGAGCTTCTACATGTATTATGTCAATCCAGTGTTGGAGATCGCTTGGTTCTCCGACACCAAATCAGTCCCCAATGATTCTAAAGGCTTTTGATGGCTGAGGGTTCCATCTTTTGGAATTTTGTAGGATTTACCTATAGGGGTTGAAGGTAAAACTGTCAATCTAGGTGAAAGTGGTTGATGCCCCTCTAGATTACAACCTTCTCTTAGGTCGTAGTTGGTCTTACGCCATGACTGTTATTGTTTTATCGGTCTTTCAGCTTATCAATTTTCCTCACAATTGAAAGATCGTTACCATAGCCCAGCTGACTTATTTTTCATCCGACCTAGCCTCTTCATATAGTATTCAACATGTCGGTAAAACAACTATCCCTTACAAGGATGTTGGGGTAGGTTTGATTAAAGATTCTGGTTTACTAGGAACTTTTTCTTTTCCTCCTCCTAATGTATCACCTTCTATTGCAACTATTCATATCATTTCATTCAACATTATTTCTTTTGATGATCCTTGGATTGTTCTTTCTGATTCTGAGGTGGATTCATTTGGTAACGCGATGCCTTTGAGTCCCTTTAAAATTGCGTATCAGGTTGTACAGTTGTTTTCTGACTCTTTTTCAACTGAAATTGATCCAATGAATGTGGTTCATGGGGAATCACTTTCAATATCAACCTCAGCTTCAACAACGTTTTTTGATCCTGTTCATACTGATGAGCAGATTTGTGAACTTTTGTCTATTTATGATTTACCATGGGAAGATCTTCGTCATTGATCTTCGTTTTTACTTGAGCTTGATCATTTTGAAAATGATTTCTCATCTATTTTTACCGTTGAGTATGTCAAAGAACCACAGAATCCATTGCAACATCCTGATTCTGAATTAAATATGGGAAATATTTCTCGAACAATTCCTATTGACATTTCAGTTAAATTTGGAATTATTGAAAACATTCATATAGGTGCTTCCTGTACAGATGATGAAATCCAAACTTATAAAGCCCTATTTCAAGAATTCAATGACATGTTTTCCTGTTCATATGAAGAAATGCGAGGAATTGATCCATCAATTGCCGTCCATGAAATTAAAACTTACCTGGATGCTAGACCTGTCCGGCAACATTTGCGTCAGATACATCCACGAAAAGCTACTGCTATTAAAGCTGAAGTTGAGAAATTACTTCGTGCAGGTTTCATTTATCCAATTCCCTTAACAGATTGGGTATCGAATAATGTTCCCATTAACAAAAAGCAAGGAATGATAAGAATATGTATCGATTATAGGGATATTAATTGAGCTTGTCCTAAAGACAATTATCCAACCCCCTATATCGATCTAATTATGGGTGATTGTGCCAGCAGTGAAATGTTCTCCTTTATGGATGGTTTTTCCGGTTACAATCAAATCAACATACTCCCTACTAATCAACCTAAAACGGCTTTCATTTGTCCATGGGTTACATTTTCTTATTGCAAATTACCTTTTGGATTGAAGAACGCTGGAGCAACTTTCCAAAGGGCTATGTCTTATGCATTTCATGACATCAAACACATTCTGCATCCTTATCTCGATGATTTACTTGCACATTCATTACGTAGAGCCGATCATCTCACTCATTTACGAGCAATCTTTATGATATGTAGGCATTACTGAATTAGGCCGAATGCACACACGGGTCGTTTACAGGCATATGTCATTTCAAAATCTGGCATTCGTGTCAATCCCTCGAAGGTTGAAGCTATTGTCAAATTACCTCCTCCTTCGACTCTTCGCCAACTCCAAAGTTTGCAAGGGAAAGCAATTTTTTACGTCGTTTCATTCCTAACTATGTCGAGATAACGAAAGGTTTTACTGGGTTGTTGTAACAGAATACTTCATTCTTTTGGGATGAGATAGCTGACAAATATTTTGATGCACTTAAACATGTGTTGACCCATGCACCATTATTGCGTCCTCCCAACTACAACTAGGATTACTTTTTGTACCTTGCTGCTTCTCATTCCACCATTGGGATGGTTTTAGTTTAAGAAGATGAATTCAACAGTGAACATGTGATTTACTATTTTAGTCTAACCCTGAATCCGACTGAGCTTAAATATTCGCATGTGGAGAAATTGGCCTTGGCGGCTGTTCAAGCTATCCAAAGATTTCATCGCTACATCTTATTACGCAAAAACACGGTAATTTTAGACTGTAACCCTATGACGTATATCTTGACCAAAAAATTGCTAGTGGGCAAGTATTCCAAATGGATAGTTATCCTATAGGAATTTGACTTGGAGTTTGAAAAATCCAAGGCAAAGAAATCTTTGGTTTTTGTGGAACTGATGTGTGATTTCCCACATACTAATATTGAAATTGTGATGGAAGAACCCATTGCGGACGAATCCTTGTTTCTTATCAGTACTCTTGACCCATGGTATGCAGATATTATTGTTTATCTCCAAACCCAATCTTTTCAGCCTGAAATCTCATGATCTCAACGACGGAAAATTTGTTTCCAATCCCAACAATACGATATTATTGGAGATACACTTTATCGTCATGGGGTAGATTCTATTTTCTGACGTTGCCTAACTCATGAAGAAGTTGAAAAGGTTTTGAATGACTATCACTCTGGAGCGTGTGGCGGTCATATGTCTGGGTATGCCACAACCCAAAATATATTGCGCACTAGTTATTTCTGGCCATCCTTATTCAAAGATTGTATCTATGCAGTCTGGAAATGCCACAATTGTCAAATTTTTTATCGTAATATGCGTGCTCCACCCCCTCCTCTCCACCCAATAATTATTGTCAATCCTTTTGCAAAGTGGGGTATCGAATTTATTACTTGTAACCCTCACTTGGCTGGGGGGCATGAGTATATCATCCTTGTGGTAGATTATTTTACTAAGTGGGCCAAGGCAATGCCTACATTTTCAGCAGATGGAAAAACTGTTGCAATTTTCATTTTCAATCATATAATTGCTAGATTCAGTGTTCCTCAAGCTATTATTACTGATCATGGGAGTCATTTTCAAAACATCATGATGACTGAACTGACAGATCAACCTAGCCTACGTCCCGATAGTTTTACTCCATATTACCCACTAGCTAATAGTCTGGTCAAAGCTATCAATAAAGTTCTAGTCACTATGATCCAATAAATCATTGGTATTCATTGGTCGAACTAGCATAACATGTTATTTTTAGCACTTTGGACATATTGAACCTCAGTAAAAACATCAACTGGTTTCACTCCTTTTCAACTAGTTTACGGTTTGGAAGCACTGTTACCCATTGAATGGGAAATTTCGTCATTGCAAATAGCCATAGAATTACTCCCAGACACTTCCGAAGATGAGAAACATTTGTTGTAATTAGCTCAACTAGATGAGAATCGATGTGATCCTGCATTAGCAATCAAAACTCATGTGAAACGAATAAAATCTCAATATGACCGAAATGTTACACCTTGTAATTTTTTGGAAGGAGACCTAGTCTTACTATACGATCAAGCAAATGATAAACTAGGGGCTGGAAAATTTGTACCTATGTGGCATGGTCCTTATATTGTTAAGTGAAAGATGGCAAAATGGGCCTATGAATTGGTATATTTTGATGGTGTCTCTTTGGGTAAACCCATAAATGGGCTTTATCTGAAGAGATATTATGCTTAAAACCTTAGTGTGGAGATTTTTGTTAGATTAGTTTCTTTCTAGCTGGTGTGTGTTAGATTAGAAACATGTGCCTAGTTTAGAGAGTATTTTTATCATTATTCCTGCGTATCTTGATTTTACTCTTGATATTGCAGATGTCGACATCTTGCCAAACATATATCGTTTTTGCTGATGGTGCTTGTTGTAATACACGGAACATTTCTTCCGCAACTTGGGTTACCTATTCACCCTCTGATGAGTTAGTATATATGCATGGGGTAAGCCTCGGTCAAACAATGAATAACATTGTAGAGTGTAGTGAAATGATTGAGTTATTATCTGAATCCATATCATTTGAAATTCGGAGTTTGATTGTTAGGTTAGATTCTGAACTCGTTGTATTACAACTTAACAGGGTTTATGCCATTAGAAATCCAGTGTTATTAAGATTATTTTTGAGAGTTCATCTCTTGGAACATGAATTCGATTACATTGAATATCAACATATTCCGAGATATTTAAATACATTAGTAGATGAAGTTGCTTCTTGTATGTTAAATAGACATTTGCAATAATCAAAACAGTAAATTTAAAAAACATTCCATAACATGTTATACAAGATAGCCAGTAATAGTGATATATCATAGTATATAAGTGTGTCAAATATACATCTTCTTCGATCATAGGTTGAAAAACACCTTATGATAGGCAAAAAATGATAATACCAAAAGACATAAAATGTCGTATGTATCTACAAAAGCAATCATCCTATCCCTGGCAATGATCACGATAAGAAACCACTACTCGGGCCACCCTACAAAGGAACCTCCTAAGAGGTCCTACGAACCCAATCACACATCGTTGTAACCTAAGTGGAATATCATCTATGCTAGTCTCTGGAATATCTGTTGTCAAATGCTCTAGATGATTCTCCAATTCGGTCAAGGTCTCTATAAATTGGTCCTGTGGGGTCGATACTGTTGCAGCTGGGTGTCTCCTCTCATAAGGTTGGAGAGTGGTTGGTCATTGTGGAACCACATCTACATTTAAAACTTTTTATTATCAGTTTTGGATGATTTGAAAAACAAAAAGAAAATTAGTTAAAACAAGTGTTGAAAATAATTTTACCTGAATCATCCCACTACTCTCCTAGTGGAAGAGCCATGTCTGGGTCACCACGATAATCCGTCCCAGCATATGGAAAATCCTAAGTCACAAAAAGTTGGTTCCTCAACCAATGAAAATACTCAGGTTGAAATCGGACAACCTCTAAACCCTCCTCAAGATGACGGGCCATCACTGCAACCCAACACATTATCCTAGGCTCTCGAGGAAGACTAACCTCAACAAAAAGCTACTGTGGGACCAACATAGGTACCCTCTTTAGATCAAAGCTCACAACGAGGAAACCATATCCAAAGTTTTTTAGTTGTCTGTTCTTTGCTCTAGTAAGTTGGCCTTTTACATTCGCCAACAAAGCCTTGCACCAGTTGAAGATGGTACCTCGATAACAGTCTACTACCATATGCATTTGGGACCCGGTAGCTACATGCAATGTGGCACTTCTGCATAATCTGGTGACGATAAACACAATAACCTTAAGTTCAGGCCGGGAGATAGTTTTAATACCTATATGTTTTTCCTCTGTATGGTCATTACAAAACTCCAATCGAAGACTAGCGACAGACTGGCCACCTGGCCTAGTCCCGAAAAGAGATAATTGTTCACCTCTCTTGGGAAAACCAATCAAGAAATATATGTCCTCTAACTTGATTTCGAGCCGGTGGCCACCAATCATGAAACACCGATCCTGTATGCTCCACCTGTCTACCAGCCATTGCAAGAAGTCTACTTGGGCCCTCATGCCGAGTATGGACTAGAATTTAAATAGTCTGCATGCTTTTAATGCTTGTATTGTAGGTGGATGAATTAATGCAACTAGATCCACATCCCCATGCTCGTGTTCCAACCAAATAAGCATTTTGTATGTCCTACATTGAAAAAAAGATGTATTAGAAAAAATTTAGTTCAAATTTTTTGGGCGGAAATGGAGAAAATTAGAATTTTTAAAACCTATTTCACAGGGTCCGCACCCGCTAGTTAGGGACAGTGCGTAGGTTTGCACTCGTCCTAAGCAATAGGTGCGGAACCCTGAATTTTTCCTTTGTAGAAAAAGTCGAGGTCTGCAGGGGCCGCATGTTGCACCTGCAGACCCCTGCGAGCGTTTTTCTAAAAACAAATTCTCCTCAAAAATCAATTTTAAAGCCTAAAAACGAAATGCAAACAGTTGAAATGCAAGATAAGGGTGATGTTGATTACCTAGAGCTGACTGTTTCCGATTCCAATGGATGGATTTTCCGCAGTCGTCACATGAATTTTTATACCCAAAAGCTCTCACTTCTTACTCTGAAGTCAAACGATAAAAATGAATTTACAAAATCCCTTTCTATAAGCTTTTTTGAATAAATGAATTTTTAATTTATTTATTTTTTACTTTAAAAAGGTAACTTTTGATGAATTTTTATTTATTTTAAATAGGTATGAGTAATGTTTTGATTTTTTGTGCAAAATATTGGATTTTCAAGGATAATTGGTCATTCTAAAAAAAAGAATACTTTTTCACTTTTTCGGACTCTTCCAAAATTTATGAAAAAAGCGAAACATTGGAGTCCTCTTTAAGTTGTTTTCTGACTCATAAAATATGAAAAGATTGCTGAGTTTTTCCCTTTTAAAGTTGTTAAATAGAATTAAAAAGGTGGTCCACTGACAGCTCTTTCCTGACTGTATAAACATGAAAAGATCTCCTAATTTTTGTCATTTCAAGTTCGATATTGGTTTTAAATCGATGTGTCTTTAATCGTTTTTTTACTTTTTCATATTGGTGCCACTAACTATGAAAAGTACTCCTTGATCGTAATGGTCAAGTGGTTCTCTCAAGTATTATTTTATATATTTTCAGGCTTGGGAGACACAAATTTATGAAAAAGGACACCCATGGAGTTTCCTTAAGTTTTTATTCTGACTCCCTAAAATTGAAAAACTCTAAGTTTTTGCTATACTAGACTCGTTAAAATTTAAACAGTAAAGGACCTGTTTGATTTTAAACAAGAATGAACCACTCCTTCTTAGGGTTCGAATTTTAAACTAAATTGACTCATCCGAAGGATGAACTTATAACCAAGCAAACGTTATCCTCCTCAATCTTGTCAAAAATAAAGAGGTACTTGCCTAAAATGGTGGGGGAAAAGAGAGAAAATGAACTTGTTTGTTATACTTTGTGTTTTAGAAAAGAAGTTAACCACTCTTGAACACGACACTTTTTGTTTACCTGGGTTGGAAAATCCTTTTCCTAATAGTTAATCAAACCATATTGAAAGTATTTAGTCAGTTTTGAGGTATTAGCTTTGGGTCAATTGTCACCAAACCATATGTAGTGTTGTTATGCATTGAAGAGATCAGTTCAAATAAACCATTCATTTGCAAAATATCTGTCATCCATTTTAACCATCCGTGAAATAGTCCTTTCCAAATATATTTCTTCAAAACTTAATCTATGATTTCATGTTGTGGGCTTGCCTACGACATATCGATTTCTATCAACTTCAGCTCATTATCTAGAAAGATGATCTAGAAATCGTCAGCACCTCAGAATCTGCATGCCCTAATGGCAGGTTTCTCGCCTTCGACAACAAGTTTCATCATTGACCTTTGATCAAAGGATTCTATGACATGTTCGACATCAAATCATTTTCACATTTCATGGATTGTACTGAGTACTTTGAGGGCCATTGACATTATTAGTGGTTTCTATCACACTTGTCAATAGTTTACATCATTGACTGGTAATCAAGTGCTTTCTACCATGTCTGACTTCGACACATTCATTCACATGGATAGAATCGTACTAGCTCAGGAAGTAGAAATCAAGACCCTGGATCTAGTTTCCACCATCTAGGCTATGAGGAATTTTGTTATTCATTATATAGTGCACTATTCATAAACATATGGTTGTGCCCATAATGTGACTACATATGTCTATACTTGTGATGTATTACAAAAAATCATTCATGTATCAGAACACTTTAGTTAGTTTTCTAGATAGTTTTGATCTGATTATGGGAATGCCTACCTCAGTGATGATATGTTCACACACACACACACACACACACATATATATATATAGATATAGATATTGCATTGAATATTTTTACATGTTCTGACTGGGGTTTCCACAGGATGATCCTTGAAATGATAAAGTACTTCACTCTTCTTAGATGACAAATTCTATCTTCATCTATTACAAACTTCGCACTTTAGGGGGCAATCTATTGCACAACAATTGTCACTTTGACTTTCTGCAATCTGTGTGAGTCCATCAGCAGTCATAATTTCCTCCTTTGCAAGTCTTGAGCCTCAGTTCTTCATATCAAGCCTTCAAAATAAGAGAAAGCCCTCAAAAGTCTCTAAAATTCTGGTTCCGCACTTTCTCTTAGCATTTCCTGTGGTCCCGCACCTAATGGTGATGTTCCTTGTGCACCAGATCACTCTATCTCTGTGTTATGGGTGCGGACCCTAATAAAAGTTAAAAAGGTGCAAGTATATTATTAAAAACTCACTTTGAGTCATTTCTAGAAGCTTCTGGAAGGAATCTTGAGGTGGCAAGTTAGCTCTTGTAAGTTTCATGCATCCCATACCTTAAGGAGCTAACCCCTTGATGTGAGGAGCTTATCCCTTTGAAGAAGGACTCTATCCCTTCATAGGTGGACCTGTAACCTCCGTCCTTTACAGTATAAAATGAAGCATTGGGTTGGTTACTTAAGAGGTTGAAAGCTGAATATTTTTGAGGTGGAATGCTACTGGAACTTAGTCTTCCTAATTGAGCTTTTGTGAGGAGAGATTACATACGTATTTGATCTCATTTGGAAGAGTGTGAGGCTTGTCAAAGTAAAGGAGATTCTTGTTTCAGACCCTAGGGAGAGTTTGTACAACATCAAGGCACCAAAGTTTCTCAAAAGGAACTTCTTTCAAACGGTTGAAGGATGGCTGCTACAAACTAGCGTTGGACTTAAGGTAGGGTCTAAACACCTCTATAGTTTTTATTAATGAATTGTAAAATGTTTAGAGAAAGATAGATTTGTTTGTCCTGCTTGTTGCTAGATATCTTTTGATACTTGGGAGATTGGCCTTGTCCGCAAGATCAATTTATCCATCTAACAGTGATGCTAGATCAGATAGCTGGGTTGTAATCCTCTCTTCTACTTCTACTATCAATCAAGTTATTTGAGTTTTCCTCCATATACTAGTATATTTCTGAATCTTGTATTTGTGTATGCAATTGTATGATTAATGTATTTCTGATTCTACATTGTTTATGGTATCATAGATCTCTATGCTTTGATGGTTTCTTGTTGCTTTTCCTCAATAGGTTTTCTTTGAAGTGGGACAAGTGAGAAAGGAGTGGCAAGCTCTATCAAAGGAGAGAGGAAACAAACAAGGAGCCAAGCGAAAGATTAAGGTTGGTTCTCTCTGCTTCTCCCTTATCTATCTTCCATAAAGGAAAACACAAGTTAATTTGAATTGTTTGTTTATAAGATAGCTACCTATCTTAGTGGGACTAGCAAATCTGAATAGGCACTAGTTTTCCCAGAAAAAAATGGCGACACCACTGGGGAGCGAATAGTTTGTTTGTTTGTTACTATTGTTTTCTTTATAAACTACAGACGGGGCTTGAAGTTAACCCAGCTAGCCTTCGAACTGCTTTTGTTATGCAACCACAAATTAGATCAACGTTGCTTCAGTCAATCTCCAGGTTGGTTTATAAACTAAACATCTAACTTGCAAACGTCTTAACTGCCCCGGTGGTAACTCAATAACCTCATAAGATCATACCCCTATAATTTGTGTTTACTGTCCATCATAAGCTTGGCCTAAATCACTGAACTTAGCTGCAAATTGTGAGTGAAAACCAAGCTCAGTCTTGTCCCTGGTCCATTGCACTGTCTCTCATTTGTAGTTTAGATGCATCACTCCTCCCATGTGCTACAGGTGAGATGATCCTTATTTAGGTGCGATGATTGAATGAGACTATTTCCCTCTCTAGAATTTGGTTTTTCTTCATTGTTTTCAACTCTATTTAATAGTTTTGCTGCCTATGATCAGTATACCATTGTTAATTCCTTCTTCCTTTACATTATTTAGCATCCATTGATAAGGAATTGTGAATGTTTTTTCATGTATTTTTCATCATTTATAGTCCTCCTTCGCAAAAAGTAGCTTAATCGAACTGTCATTTTTTGATTCCAAATTGTCGTAATTGTTGTTTTGAGTCAAGAAGAAGAGTGACGTAAAGTCTTCCTATTCTAGATAGTTAATTGTACTTTTTCCATTGTATTTGATTTGAATTGTCAATATTTGAAGTGTCAAAGGCAGTTTTCCATTTGAAATTGAAAGTGTCATCTTAGTCTTCCTTTCGTTTTGAAAAGAAATTGTTGAAGTGTCGCTTTGAAAAAAATAGTTTAGATCTGTACTTAGTTCCCCTTTTGGTATTCAAACATTAAGGAAGCAGAAAAACAAATACATGCATGTGCATTTGCCTTTAGATTGCATACTGAAAATGATTTAGGAAAAGTGCGTTTAATGTGTACTCTTTGCTTTCTGTTGAAAGAATTGTACTTTTCTTTCCTTAATAGCTAGGATTTTCATTGTTAAAAGAAAAACAAATGACTTTTTATCATTTTATATTGCATATTTAGGAATTTTACATCTACATCACGTGGTGAACCTTGAAAGGCAAACTTCTTAAGAAAGATCAACTTTAAAATAAACCTCAATGAACATAAAAACACATTAGAACCTAACGCACAACATCTAGAAGTCTAGGCTAGAGACGTATTCCGATGTCGTAAAACCTGGTAACTATCGTTTTCATCGAAGGTTGGGTGATTCTTCCTCTTTGATACGACAAGTGCCAGTACGGACTTGTGCTCCTCATACCATCGAGTATATATTGGGAGACTACAATAGGCTGATATCCTTTATCCTTAGGAAGCCGTTGTTGCTGCCCTATTGATCGCAATGCACTGAAAACAACATTTGGGAAGATTGACTGTCGTATGTAAATTCCTTGGTAATTTCTCTTTAATTTACCACCAAGGTGTATA
This sequence comes from Pinus taeda, assembly GCA_000404065.3. Lineage (NCBI taxonomy): Eukaryota > Viridiplantae > Streptophyta > Pinopsida > Pinales > Pinaceae > Pinus > Pinus taeda. The sequence goes on from APFE031489622.1 coordinate 104,471, forward strand.
TTGCAGTTTTGTGATTGGTTTGGTAATACCTCTCTCTAGACTTCCAGAGTAGTCACCTTCATTCATTTTAGACTCCCTAAAAGAAAAGGTCCCTTTGAGCACTTGTCACTTTAGGCTCATTAAAAATCAAAGGCAATTAGAGTCACCTTTAGATTTTTCTCGACTCTTAAAAATTGAAAAAGAAAGTTGTGCCAAAAGCATCATAAAATTCATTTATTTTGGAATAACATCCATGTTCCTTTGTTGATCTTAGGTTGAGGTAATGGAGTCCACTAATCAAGGATTTCCCCTTGGGGGAAATCCTAGTTCTTTCTCTTCTTGAGGAGATATTGGTGCTCCTTATATGGCTACATTCTCCCTTCCAGGACTCAGAATTGGCCTACCAGTATGGCTAATCTAAACTGTTGTTGTTCAAAACACCGTAATTCCTTAGCAATCGAATGAGTAACCAGATGATACTGGAGTCACTCCCTCACCTTCTACTTCATTTGTTTCTCCCTCTCCTTCTTCCTCTTCACTTGGTGAAACTAGTGATACTAAAAACCAAGTAACTAAGAAGAAGAAGAAAGGGAAGGAGAAGAGGAAGAAGAAGCTAGCCACACAAAGGGGCAACGATGCATCGTCTAGTGAAAATCCACACACTGCACCTTCCAAACCAAAATCTCCATGCGTAATTTGAAAAGGGAACCACTATCATCGAGATTGTCCTTGCATCCCATGAATCTTGAGAGACTGGTCTCCCCACTTGCACCATCCAGTGTCATCAACCTCTGTCAATGATGTTGAGAGTACACCATCGACTAGTGAAAATGAAGTCAATGGCCAAAAAGGAAAATCTAGATTTCCTTGTAGGTTGTGTGAAGTCAATCATGCCCTTCACTGTTTTCCTTTTCTAGATGAAGCTAAAAGAATCTTAGATAACCATCTCGCTTCACCACAGTGACTTCCACGTGGATACAAGAAAATCTTGCCAAGTCCATTGCTAGTTGAAAATCAGATTGACATACCTCTGTTCTTGGTTGAAATGGCTATCATTGAGGATAAACCCTCTGAGTCCACACCAGACCAAAGTCAATAGGTCGAGACGGAAGTTGACCCAGTCTTATCTTCAGAAGGTCCACCTTCAGATGATACAGTCTCCAAAGAGAATGAAAACGACACCATTCAAATTATTTTTGTTAACACAGAGTCTGATGAACATGGGGGAAATATACCCATTCCTCTACCACAAGAGGGAAGTTCCCCATTTCAAGATATTCATCCGGTTGTTTATTCAGTCCCTCCTCCAAGCAATCTAGTCATTTCCTTTGATTGGAATCTACTAGCGGGACCTTGCCTTCCATCTAATGTACCATTCAGAATCATAGTACAAGTTTACAGAATGATCATGGCTGGCACTATCATAGATGAAGGGCCTTATGTGAGAATCATTTCCTCAACTACTTGGAAAGCGCTTGGTTCACAATTGCTTCTCACTGAGAATCGAAATTTGTTAGGCTTCAATAAAGGAACTAGTCGACCGTTAGGGATCCTTCCAAATTTACCTATAACTTTGAGAAGGAAAACCGTTCATTTGAACATGATGGTAGTCCAAAGGCCACTATATTACAATCTACTCCTTGGGCGTGACTACATTTACAGCAGGGGAGCTATTGTTTCCTCACTCTTCCGGGTGATGTGTTTCACGTATGAAGGTAGAATGGTACAACTTATCGACCAAATTTAATTTCCCTGGTCAAACATGGCTATGAGTCAAACACCATCCCTAAATGGTCTCTTTGCACAAGGAATGTCTCTTCAACCTATAGTTCATCCACCTAATTACTGTGAGTGATTCAGTGAATGTAACGAAACTTAGGGGGCATGCACCCTGGTCTACCTTGACAGGTGAACCAAGATGAAAATATAGATTTCCTCGTAGGATATATGACCAGTCTGGCACACCCATCCATGTAGGATATGGGATCAGTCTCGAAAAGAATATCCTCATCGTAGGTTATATGATTGGCTTAAAACACACGTCTGTGTAGGATATGGGATAAGTCTGAAACATGATCTCCTTGAAGGTTATGTGATTGGAAGTGCCGACCCATACCATTCGCCTTTGTCTATTTCAATGGACAAAGCCAATGAAGTGTTTTCTCTACTCTGTGGATGAAACAACCTTTCTTAAACGCAAAGACTTCCATATGGTAACCTGGAAACTCTACGTTTCTTTATACCTGGGGGCATCCAAACCTTTTTTACGCAAGTGAGAAAGCGACCAGCGTAACTCTAACCCCATAGTATTCTAGTCTAACTTTTAGTTCAAACTTCTTAGGTTATGTGATTGGTCTAATCCACCATTCACCTTTATCGACAGCCCCAGCAAAGTAATGGAAATGTTTTGTAGGAAACTATCCTACCTAACCTTAGTAGTTCATTAACTCTTAGTATCATAGTTGGTCGTTTCTAGCCTGCATGCAAAAGACCGCTGAGCTTTGCATGGGGCAAGATCTTTAAAAAAATGAACCTACTAATAAGAGACATCTTTAAAGATGACTGGAATGACCAATTTTTCCGCAAAGTTCAAGCTCATTCAAAAATAAAGCCAACATTGAGCATACTTTCTAAAGATTCAATCTCATTAAAAAATGAATCCACCCTCAGTAAATAACCTTTGTGATTGCATTGTTATCAGCCTTTTTAGCCTTGGTTGTGTTCTTACCATCACCTCCACTCTTTTAGCCAATCATACACATCCACTTGATTTCTTACCCTTTTGACGAACAGCTGTGACAATTGATTCTATTAACCACCCTCTTTACAATGTCGTGCTTGAGAAGTTCTAAACTTACCTGGAACCAGTTGTTACCCGAAAACATCACTCGTTCCTCAAAAACGAGTCTCTTTTAAGCTCTTTTTAGACTCATAAATATGAAAATATTGCCGAGCTATTGGGATTTCTAGCTCGTTAAAGTAAAATGAAGCACCATCCCTCCTCTACATTTAATCTTTTTAGACCTGTGGGATCATTCCACAAAAAGATCGAGCGCTTGTATTTTTCAGCTCGCTAAAACTATCGAAAAGTCATCCCATTCGTATTATTTTATACTTTTTTAAACATAAGGGATTACAACATGAAAAAGGATTGTTGGAGTTTCCTTTTTGCCCCTTTTCAAACTCTCTAAACATGAAAGGGACCAAGTTATCTTTTTCATTAAACTCGTTAAAACAATAGAGACAAACTTATCTACCCGGACAAGAGTGAGTTTCGCTGTCGCTAGGCTCGCTAAAACATAGTGACAGGTTTGCCCAAAGGGAAAATTATAGAACAAGCATATGTATTCTCCTCAAGCTTTACAAAAATAAATAGGTATTGGTCAGCAATGACTAGCGAAAAAGGGAAGAAAACTTGAATAAATTCATTGGTAGTAGGTCACTCTTGAACATGAAACTTTCACTCCATCACCATGATTGAGTCGGGTTGGGTTATTCTGTTCACTGGTCGCATCACCATTGGTCCTCCGTACCATCCATTTTTGGGGTTAATGCTACCAATCCATTTCATTGTCACCGATATGTTCAAGAGAAGTCGCTCAGAGAATTGACCAACCTAGCTAATGCCTCATCCACTGTAATACCTCCACTCTCCATTTTTTATGACCGCCATTCTTGAACGTTGTACCATCAAATTGTTTTCACCTCCACAAAATCATTTGCTTCGTTTCGTGTCGTAGAAGTGGGATTTATTAAGGCCCTCCTATGATGGTTCACTTCTTGTCGACATTAGCTCATTATCCAAGAAGTTGACTTAGGAACAACCCTTTCAGTACTTTGAAGCTTGCATGCCTCAATAGTAAGTTTCTCACTTCAGGTGACAGGTTTACATCAATGGCCTTTGATCGAAAGATTTTGCATGGTGTTCAACATAGACTCATATATTCACACCACGTGAATTGTATTGTAGTACCTTGAGGGTCATTATCATTATTAGTGATTCCTCTTGCACCTGTTAATAGATTACATCATCAGCTGGTAATCAAGCAATGTCTTTCAATGTTTGACTTCAGAACATCTTTTCACATGGATCAACTTGTACATCAGGCGAAGATTGAGTGAGTTTGAATACCCCAGATCTAGTTTCATCCATCTGGGCTGCAATATATTTAGGAAAATAAAGACATCAAATGTACTCCATAGTTGCACAGATGATCATCCAAGCTAAGGATGATGGCTCTACCAGAATCACCAGTCTACAACAGCAGACGATTGTATGTCTTATGTACATGAAAATGAATTTATAAATCTGAGCATGGGAATGCCCACCTCAGCTAGATCATGAAAATATTATGAAGATAATGTACTATATTTTATCTCATTACAGGTCACCTTCCTCTTCGAAAAACCTCAGATCCTCATGATAAAGCATTTCACCCGACATCAGAAGATTTTTGACCTCATGCTTTAGGGGGCAACTGTTATAGATATATTTGGGAACTACAACCCCAATCACATATGTCGATAAACCAAGGGCTCTTAAACCCATAAAATTGTTGTTTCATACCCTAAAGGATCAAGGTCAGTTGATTACATCATTTCCCAGAAGTTCCACCTGAAAAACTACTCAAAACTAGTCAAAACTGACCCATACAGACTACTCCTTGGTCAAAGTGTGATGCATCTCACCTATTACATAGGGGGTTGCAAGGCATACTGAAAAGGCCTTCTATAGGGTATGATGGATGAGAGTAGACAAATGGCAGAGGTAGTTTGCTAAGTGGAAACCGAGAGAATCTTCTAGAAACTTCTCATATGACACTTGCCTCTTTGAATTCGCTCAGGGATGAGTAAGAGATCATGAAATCTCAAAGTGGAACCAAGAACTATCAGTGAAATGAAACTAATAAAAAACCCAAAATCTAACTCACCCCCATGCAAATATCTATATATGGATCCCTCATCACAGAGATCTAGAGGCTGGAATTTTGTAATCTGTAAGGAAGTGTTGTTGGTTTCTCTATGAGACATTGTATTATTGGGTGATCTTTCTTTTCATGAGGTGAAGAGGGATTTCATGTTGGGAGGATGATGTTGGATCAGACAGTTGGGTTGTAATAATCTCTTCTACTTCTACTATCAATAAAGTTATTTGATTTTTCCTCCATATACTTGTATATTTCTGAATCTTGTATTTGTGTATGCAATTGTATGGTTAATGTATTTCTGATTGTACATTGTTTATGGTATCATAGATCTCTACGCTTTGATGATTTCTTGTTGCTTTGCCTCTATAGGTGTTCTTTGAAGTGGGACAAGTGAGAAATGAGTGGCAAGCTCTATCAAAGGAGAGAGGAAACAAGCAAGGAGCCAAGTGAAATATTAAGGTTGGTGCTCTCTGCTTCTCTCTTATCTATCTTCCATAAAGGAAAACACAAGTTACCTTGAATTGTTTATTTCTAAGATAGCTACACATATTAGTGGGACTAGCAGATCTGAATAGGCACTAGTTTTCTCGGAAACACCAACCCTAGCATCCAATGCTCCTCTTTATTGCATCATTATGTTTAGCTTAGTTTCATAGCTTCACTGTTAATTTGTCTTTAGATGTATTTTCATTGCAAGTAGCGTAGATTGGATTGATTGTTTATTAGTTTTCTTCCCTTTGTGCCTTAATTCGATAGCAGGTTAGCAGGGATAAAAGGAGCACCACAAGGCTGTTAGTAGGCATATTCACCTCATTTCCTCCTTTTGGGATAATTATTTGAGGAAGGGACCCTTTGTGCAGCCCCAAAAACATAAATTTCTATTTCTTGTATGAGGTTTAGTGTTTACTGTATTTAAGTTAGCATTCTATTAGTTGTGAAAATTAGGATTTCCTTTCCATCTCTTCTATCTTCATTCTTGTAGTAGATCTCATCCATGCTTTCATTCCTTTCAGCAATTTTCTTCATGCACAAGGTAGACAATTAGTCATTAAGTCTTCTTTTCTAGTTTATGAGAATGCTTCTTGTTTACATATATTTTTGGAAATTACACATGTTTTATGCATAGAAGGTGCTTCAAGAGTAGACAAAGACTTCATAACCAAAAACCACCCTCCACTTCATCCACCATAGTCATTCCTTCTTTTCACCATTGCCTTCATTAGTTTTCATCATTTTTCATAGAAATTCTTCCAAGCACATTGAGAAAATCCAACCTTCCTCTATCCTTGTTGTTGACTTCTGAGTGATCCTAGACCTTTTCTCACTCCATTCCACTCATAAATCACCTTCCCTAATCCTTCCATCACCTCCAACACCTCCCGTTTTTCTGTCGACTATATCCAGTAGGTTTACAGGGAATCCTGTAGGTTTCTAGTACATGTTGTAGGTTTTCATTTAATGGTCTGTTTTGATGCCGAATTGAGGGAAAACCTCTGGAAGCAACCAAATGTCACCCAAGGGTCTCCCACACCATCCAACCATCTCCTAACCCTTCTAGCCATCCTCCAACATCCTTAATTCCCCTGCCACATCACCAAAAGAAATTAGTTTGCATACTTGATTTTGCATGAAAAGGAAAAAAGACACAAACATTTTTTTTTTAGTCCCTTTACTTGCACATTAGTGATGTTCTAAACCTTTTACTTCCATTATTAGATAGTAGCATTTCGTTCATGTTAATTTAGCATTATTGCAAAGCATAGTTTCTTAGCAATTAATTAGGAAATGGTGTGATTTAGCTAAGAATTTTGGTCTTTTTCATTATTGCAGTAGAGTAGCTCTCCCTTAGAGTAGATTTCCCTTCCTTCCATCAAGAAACCAAGATTATTTTGACTCCATAGAAGTCTAGCTTGGAAACCCCAGTGGTCTCTCGCTAGCTAAACAAAGACAAAAGGCGGAACCATCACCTTTACTTGTGTATACAACACTGTCACCTCCAAGTTTGTATGAACCCTGGGTTGATAGAGTAAAGCTAGTAGCAGTAGTTGCAGCACTCTTGCTACAATACTGGTGCTCATCAAAACGAGAAAAATATTTCATTTCCACACTCAAGATGGAGGGTCATGCATTAGCCTAGAGGGAAGGTCACATGAAGACACTTAGGCTAGAAGTTGATCCACTAGTAACTGATTGGAGGGATTTTAAAAGCTTCATTGAGTCCTATTTCTATCCTCTTGGGTATGTAAGGGACCAATGGATCTATAAACATTAGTTTAGGAAATGCATCAGTGAAATGTGCGAGAGTTCACCATAGAATTTAGGAATATGGATATAGTATTAGTTATCTCTCTTAAAAACCAATATTTGTTGCTCAAGTATTTAGGGAGTCTACCCAGTCATTTGTAAAATCTAGTTGGTGAGGCCTCAATGTGCAAGCAAGTAGATGGAAAATATAATAAAAAAGATGGGAATGAAGTGGTTCCAAATAGAAATAGCACTAGGACAGTTCAAAGGAAGTAAATAAGAAGTGAAAACATAAATACAAGAAGACAATTACCACTACGTGTCATTGTAAGCAACCAACTGACCATTCCAACCATTGCAATATTGATGGCCACACTAAATAAAAGTGTAGGAAACTAAATCCATAGTTGAACCCTAATAATAATAAGAAGGATGTTAATAAGAACATTATAGCCAAAAATTTAACCAATCACATTGAGAGTAACTCAAATGTTGGAAAGTAGGTTGTTTGCACTTCAGTTGGAAAAGAGGTGAATCTAAGTAATCTTCATCACAAGGTAGAGGAGATGACAAACATATTCCATATTAAGATCTAGGTGAAGAATACCAACGTAGATTCCCTATTCTATTTTGGTTCACAAGCTAATCTCATGGAAACCAACCTATTCAAAATGCTTAGGTTGGATATTCATGATCAACCAAGCCCATACCCATTCGGGTGCGCAAGAAAGAATGCAGAAATCAAGGTAAAAAAATTGTTAGATCGTATTTTCTATCAGTGCAATGTTTATTGATGAAGTTGAGTTAAACGTAGTACCCTTTGATGTGTGTGATGTAGTGTTTGGAAGACGCTACATGTATATGAGGGATGAAATATTCATGTGAAGAGAAAACTAGTACTACTTGATAAAGGATGGGAAATCATACATCATCAATGCAAACAAAGGTAAATTAAATATCTCAAATGTAAGTTTCAAAAAAGATTAAAAACTAATTAGTTTGACTAAGAAATATTTGTTACTTTTCTTAAGGCATAGTTTATTAGGTGATGAATTGAGAAGGGTAAAGGAGTCCTTGGAGGGATGTACTAAAGAGAAAACTTGCCCATTGGAGGAGTTTTTATAAGTTTATGGAAGGGAATTCTAGGATCCTAAGGGTATAACACCTAAGAGGAAGTGGAGACAATATATAATTTTTACTTGATTTCTCATTAATCAATGTTTCGTTGTATAGATAGTATCTTTTGGAAGAAGATGACATAAAGAAGTAGTTGCATTAGCTACTGAAGTAGGGAGTGATTCTTCTCGGCACCTTGTCTTGAGTTCACCTATAATTATCATGGCCAAGAAGGATGGGATTTGGAAGATGTGTATTGAATATAGAGCTTTGAATACTATTACACTCAAGAATAGATACCATTCTTCTAGGATAGATTATTTTTTACACCAATTGTAGCATGCCAAGTACTTCACCAAGCTAGATTTGAAATTAATATGCAACTAGGTAGGTGTCAAAGAAAAAGGCACCTGGAAGAATACCTTCAAGAAAAATCAAGGTTTATATGAATGGTTTGTTAGACCTTTTAGTTTATATAATACACCAACGACATTTATGAGACTAATGAATGATTTATTATTCTAGTATGTATATTCATTTGTTGTAGTATATTTGGATGACATATTGGTTTATAACTCTAGTTGTGAGGGGCACATATCACATCTCATGTAGGTCATAGAGACTCTAGAACGGAACCAACTATTGGTCAACGTCATGTGAGTTTTCTCAACAACCATCGACATATTCAGGGCAGATGATATATGGAATTGAACTCAAGATAGACCTTGCAAATATGTATACCATCATAAAATGATTAGTTCTTGCAAATGTCAATGAATGTTAGATATTTTTTGGGACATCACAATACATATGAAAGGTCATGGAATCTTTCCAATGGTAATTATACCCCTACACCCTATAGCAACAAGTAGTAATAGTTTTCAGTCAGGGAGGTATCAACAAAATTTTATGAGAAAGCTAAAATGTAAGTTTGGTTAAGCATTAAATCTTACATTATGAATTTTGTATAAGACCTTCAAATTGGAGATAGATGCAAGTGAGTATGTTATGGGATCATTCTTGAAGCCAAGGAAAATTTTGGGGATGGAATCTTATCTTAAATTTTAGAAACCTTGGCAAATCTTACTAGTCCCTAATATGAAAATTGTAAAATGTTTGGCAATATTTTTGTAAAAAAAAAAATTGTTTCTAATGATTTTGTATTAGTCTATATAATTTTTTGGTGATTTTTAAGGTAAAATATTTTTATAATAGAAAATGTGGGAAAATCAGTTCTAGAAAAAATGGAAATTGGAAAATCTTTTTTTTCGGAAAAAACATGGAAAAATAGCCCACGTGCAAATATTAGCCCTTAAAATTTTCCCTGATTGAAGCAAGGAGGTAAGATTATTTGTTATCATTCATAAAATTTTCACATGGGACTCTTAAACTACCCCGTATATGGTAAAGAACTCTATGCTTTGCTACAAGTTGGTAAGTATTGGAAGCACTTTATAATGGCATTATAGAAATTTTGAGGTAAAAAATGGGTCTCAATACAAAAATGCAAAAAAAAAAAAAAAAAAAAAAAAAA